>CAJUYH010003057.1:0-35233 GCA_910591685.1 Galerucella tenella
AGAATTCAAAAATATTGTGGTTTAATTTCCCAAGAAATTAAAAAAAAAAAAAACAATAGAACTAAATTAGACCGGTAGCCCATGACACTTGTAAGCCTCGTTATATCATTGTCTATGAAAAGAAAAGACAATGGTTATATTAAATGGAAGCCGTTTTCACCAGGAAAACTGTCAAAGCCGTATAGTAGGTATGTTAACAGAACACTGTAAGCTTAACAGGCACGCAAAGCTAATGAGGTTGACAGACGTAGCCATATCCAGATTCTGTCACCTAGAAGAGGAACCTGCTGAGCACATCCTATGTCAGTGCAATTGCCTGGTGAATGTGCGGTTTCTTGTACTAGAAAATCAGAAGCCACCGGCAGGAAAGTACATGAAATATTCAGTCTCGAGCCTGATTGGATACTTAAAACAAGTCGGGCTGGAGAATGTAATCTAGATTAAGAGGACCACAATAGATCTGGAAAGGTCTCAGAGAAATAGGCCGAGTCCAAGATGAACCAAAACTGACTAAAGCTACTCCTCGAAGTATTTCCAAAAAGATGGTGGCTACATCTGTCTCAAAAGCGGGACATGTAGCAACAATACCTGTTCCTTTTTTCCAGTCACCAGAAGATGAGCTTAACGCCTTCGAAAACTCTGTTTTGAATGTACCAACAAAAGGTTTCACAGGATGCAGCAAAAATGCATTTCTCTTCAAAAAGAATACGTTGAAAAATAATAAAGTTTAAAAGATATCTACCTTTTTTTTTCTCCAAAATATAAAAGACAACCCTAAATATCTTTTGGTATGGTAGAATTAGATCGTGTGTGTCAATCAGGTTATATGGTAACCACCTGCCATCTTTTTAAAGCCTACATAGCAACTCTTTCACCGTGGACTAAGATGAAAAGAAGTGGATAATAGAATGTTTTATAGGACCCTAGATGAGGTAAGCTCTTAATGTTACTCACATAAACGTGTTACGACTGGATAAAACTTGGTAGCCTCGTAAAATCCCAAATACGAACAAAACATCGAAGATACAGAAATAGTAATTGTGTATACGATTTTCCAGGAAAGCCAACTAAACTTGATCTGCGTAGGATCGTCTCTACAAATATTATGCAACGGAAAAAGTCCGATAAATTGGCAAGTCACCAACATGTATTTTAAAAAATTATGACTCGTCCCAGTATAATCGGCAGGATAAGTTAATTGGTTTTTTTTCGTTGGTAATTTTTTGTTTCGTACGTTTTTTAAGAAATTTTCCATATTTTCCTTGGTTTATATTTACCTGAAATTTAATAGAAAAATATTTGTCAACTGCCACGCACTCTAGAGATTTAAGCAATATCTTGGTAACGGTAATTTAAGTAATTCAATAGACAAATTTCTTTACCGGTAATTTTTTTCAATAAAATTCTACATTTTACCAAAGATTACAGAATAAAAATATAAGATGTTTCACTCGTTCGAATTTATCGCGTAAAGCACCGATGCCGCTGGTGACTGTCTGGTGACTTGGATGGCACAGTACTTCGCTACGTCCTTACTTGCATTTAATTTGGCATATTATACGGAACGTCGCCCGTCGAGCGCTGTTATTTTAGAACGGTGTTTATTGGTTGTTCGTGTTTTATATTTATGTTGTATAGATTTTTTAAATTTATTAATTAATTGTTGAAATGAGCAAAAAGTCATATTAATATTTTTCTCTTTAATAGCTTAATAGTTTAAACACTAAATATTTTGTAATATTTACTAATACAAAATTACGGATTTATTTTTATAATAAGGATATTATATAAACAAGTACATTAAGCAAGAAAACAAAAAAATTCAATTCTATAGCTAACCAAAGAGGAATTGGTCAGTTCCTTTTGAACGAATTTACTAAATTTTCTTTTTCTCATCCATGTAATCAATTTCCTTTCAAATATTATGCAAGTCTCTATACCAGAGTCCGTATATATTTTACTCTCAAATGTATATTGAAAGATTTGAAAGACAATAGATTAAATTTAACACATAAACCAAACTCCAAACTTGGAATTTCACAACATTTATAAAAATTTTTAATAAAGGTACCTATCCTGCAGCTGCTTCTCTTTTTATTGTTTTATCCTTGTCAATCCAAAATATACGCGTTATTTAAAGATCAAAATTTAAGATTTTAGTGGCCCTATTATTCTGGTGGCTAATGAGTATATTTAATTGAATTTGTGATAAATATCTGCTAGATTATCAATAAGTATCACAAAATTACTAAGATGCTGGATAAAAACTGTGAATTGATTCATTTTAAAAATTCAAGTTTATTTTTTACTCATCTTTTCAAATTCATATCCCGAACATTTTTCGAAATGATTAACATTTTAAAATAAACCTTTGTGATAAAGAATCATATTAATTTAAATATATATTTCCCTAATTACCCCTGTATAGCTTAAAATAAAATAAGCTTTTCGAACTTATCTGGTATCTACCGGTCTCGTTATTGACAACAAAAGCGAGTTGTAAACATAATTTATGAGAGCGGCGTCCGTTTGGGATAGCAACTTGTTTCACTGGAGTGAAATATCTTATTATATTTTTATTCTGTAATCTTTGATTTTACCATACTTAAGCAACTCCTATATATAGACCCTGTATCCATATATATCCATCCCTGGGACGATATAACCATATTCCTCAAAATACTCTTATAGTTACCTATACCTCTTCCTTTACCCACCCATGCTTCTGTATCTGTAGAGTAGAGAGTATGGAGGATTAGTGTAGGCTCACAGCACCTAGGCCACTTGTGACCCATTGTACATCCTCCCGAGGAGTAGTCCTCCCTAGGTCAGGGATGGCGAACCTTTTTTGATGTCCGTGCCACGAAGTCATAAAAATTATTTCTTAAATAGGCAACGTGCCCCAATAGTGCCGCAGCCGATTTTTGGAAATGTTCAAGGTCAAACGTGTTCAAATTGGAAGTTAGCTTCCCTATTTACATAATTTGCAATGAAAATTTACCGTTTTTAATGGAGCAATAACCGTTTTATCAAAATTAATGTTAAACATTCAATCAAAATTAATGTTAAACATTCGATCAAAATTAATGTTAAAATTAATTGATAGATGCACAGGAGACATTTCTGTCCCTTTCTGTCTTTTTTGCGCTGTGCAAGAGAGCAGACCGAGTCAACACTCGCAAATTCTACTAAAATAATTTTGTTTTTGTGCGCACCATCAAAATTTTCAAACGTACCACTTGTGACACGCGTGCCATAGGTTTGCCATCCCTGTCCTAGATCATCGTCCATCATGTCCTTCCCAGGAAGGTGGACAGGTCACTAGGAGACATCTTTATTTCGGCAGGTGTAGGCCAAGACTCACCGAACACACGCACTCTCTTATTGACGATAGCTCCGGACACTCGCATAAGACATGCCTGACAGTTTCATCTTAGTGTTCACACATCCTGCATAGAGGTGTGTCCACTAGCCCCATAGTATGGAGGTGTTTTCTTAGTTGACAGTGACCAGTCAGAAATCCTACTGTTAAACGTAGGTTTTTCCTAGTCATCGCCAAATATTTCTTCGGCGCCAGCTTCCCAGGGTCGCCCAGGGTGATCCTGGCAAGACTGCATCCTTTGATTCCATCCCATCTCTTGAGGGAATGAGCATGGGTGTAACGTTTGGCTGGTTCCGCAATTGTCGAAGTCCTTAGGCCGTAGGTGTCACTGGGTCTTAAAATTTTTAGTCCGGCTGCTTCCCTGGCTAAAGAATCAGCAATGCGATTACCTTTTCTCCTGTCGTGCCCTTTAACCCACCTCAGGATACTATTGTTATCTGCCGAGGCGTTAGCTAAGTCTTGGTGGCACTCTTGTACTAACCCCGATATAACACGTTGTCTGTTCAAGACTAATAGGGCTTGTCTACTATCAGTGCAGATTGTTATGTTTTTTCCAGAAATTCCTTTTCTGGTTAGTTCTTTTGTGGTACTTAATTGAAATACCAGCCAGCTCTGTTTGAACCACGCTGGTATTGTTTCTCATTCCCTACTTAATCCTTATTAGGCTTAGTGCTCTGGAGTAAACTCCACATCCTGAGCCTTCCTCCATTTTTGAGCCATCTGTATATATGCGTATTGCATTTGCAGCATCTGGCTCTATGTTCTGTTTTATTTGTATTTTGTAGGGTTTATTTAACACAAACCTGTGACATAAAATAAAGAGTTTAAATGTGCAAATAAATATTCATTGTAGGAATAAATGTGTTAAAACAATTGTTTTAGTTATATTACCTATATAAACTAAAACTATAGGACGGTGTCTTATAGTAAAAATAAATTAGAATCAATAGTAAATATGAATGATACCTGTGTAAGCAATAAAATAAAGTAATTAAATTAAGAAAAACATTAGAATATCTGTTCAGACGACAGGATACATTCAATTGAATAGGTACTCCAAATAATTTAGAATTTTATAAGTTTCTCCCAAAATAATTCATTTTTTTTGTTGGTCTAATTGTTCTTAGGTTATGATACTTTAATTATAAAAGTTGTGAAACTTGAATTAATAAAGCTGTTTTTGACTTTCACTTACCTTTGGTCTTTAATTACAGCTAAAAAACTTCTTTCGCTTTCGTATTTTTTTTTCAAAAAAAAACTACTTATTTCATTTCCCGATACCTATTCTTATCAGAAAAATTTTCACGCCTCAATCAGGAAATATAAACTGATAAAATAAATCAACTGTATTTATTCATACAGTTACTAGTACGCAATGTACACCTTATTATCTAAAAATACTGGAGCATATATTTTATCTTTACAAGTGCTTATATACACTGGTAAATTTTGTATCCCATACCATACCCTACAAATTTTCTATGTCGTATCAATTTGCTAAAATTAATATATCTTCAAAAAAATTATTCATTTTTCAGGTCAAATTTACATTGCTTAATTAGTAACCATCCAAAAAAATCCGGAAAGTAGGCACAATTTGCGACAAAAAACATCATGATAGTAGAAAAAGGGAAACACAATTGATCTTTTATAACACATATTCCTATATACTTCCCCTGTATAAAACTATAATGAATCTATTAACTTTGATACAACCAAATTTCACAATGATTTTTATGTTGGATAATTTTTTTAACATTCTCTACTCAAGTATATTTTTTATAAAGAGAAACATTTAACATTAATGTATATATTTATGGGTTGGGAATTTTATTCACATAAAATATTAGTTTTTACTAGTAAATTAAATTCAGCAATTGGAATTTCCACATTATCTAAAATGAATTTTTTATACGAGCGCGCGTAAAATTATACTATACTTTACTGCATTTTATACTTGTTTTTTCATTGCATTGAATGTTGCTGTAATAAAATAATTAATGATTACCTCAATAACCAATAAATAACTAATAAATTTTAGTTAGTTATTCAATGTCTAATTAAATATTTGTTCCATTAGCTTCCCGCTTGTAGAAAAATAAATATATAATCGATCGTTGGTACCGAAGTCTGAATACCAATAGTCACAAGTTACATCCCATGTTCTTTTGTATACTGGAATTTTGTGGAAATTAAAACAATAATTATTTTAAAGGCAATAGTTTATTTTCCTAGAAATTAAACATAAACAAAAACTTAATACATAAAAAAATATCGTATTCAAATAAAAAAAATCTTAATCAATAGGTACATTTTAAAAATAGTAAAAAAAAAACTAATAAAAGACAGACATATTTATTGCAATATAAATTACTGTCAATTTTACTGTTTCAACAAGACTGATTATGATCATTCAGATTAAAAACAACATCAAAATCAACAAATTCATGTGTATAACAGTTTGCGGCCGATTCGAACATTTATATACGTTTTAAGGCTATTTCACATGGTCCGGCCTTCAAATATAATAAAACATTTCAACTGGTTTTTTGCATTAAAAAAATAACTAGTTACTTTGTATTTTGTTTGGTGGGATAAAATTAACATTTTAAAATATCTGTATAAGAAAAATTATTAGTTTTTGCCGTTTTTTGATTTTGCTGACCAGACTTGCTGAGAATTCAGAAATCATGATGAAAATGACTAAAATGTCATGCTACATCATCCAAAGTTGGTCCATAAGAACTACAATTTAAATGAAAATATTAATTTTAAGATTAAAAACAAATAGATTTATTACTTTCAAGTAAAACTAAAATGAAAATATTTGTTTTTTTCCAAAAATCAACTTGCAAAAAGTTTACCATATACTTCACTCATTTTTGAAATTGTACCAAAAGCAGCACATCCAGTACTCTTTAAAATTGGTACACAATGTTAAAAGCTCAGACTTAGTCTACCAACTAATCTTTCAATACATTTTTTTTTCTAAAATCCAAATAATATGAACACAAAAGACTGTTTGATTTATTTTTATTGGAAGCGTCTTTTTTTAAAATTCCCTTTTTTCTTGTTGATAAATTTCTTTTTTCTTTTACTACTTTGATTAGATCTTCCAAAATCTGTAATTTCATCTCCTAAAGTACCCAATGTTGTTAACTGACGACTTTTATGTTTATCTGTTTTGCTAACTGGTAAACGAGTCATATATTCCTCTTCGTATTCTTGTCTCTCTTGTTGTTGTTTAGATAACACCTGGAAACAAAAATTATCAATTCATCTTAAAGAACAAATAATCTATATTGTGATGTATATACCTGTTGAGCTCTACTACTCTGGGAAACTTCTATAGGAGTATCAAGGTATTCTTCACGTAGATCTTGCATAATTGCACTTGACAAAGCATGTTTCTTAGAACGTTCTTGGAGTAATTTTGTTCTTTCTTTAGAAGTTTCATCCCCTAAACAAATAAAACAGCTATAAACATCAATTAATAATAATTTAAAACATACTTACCAGCATAATGTAAGGCAGATAATTTTGGGGGCACATAAACTCCACTTTTACTTCCTTTAGGTTCTTTCCCCTCATCACTATCAGGTTCTGAATCCGATTCATCTGAATTTCCAATCAAATTTCCTGGATTTGCCTTAAACCTAGTGGGATCATCGGCGCTCTGACCACTCACAGCTGTTTTAACCAACTTATCAATTTGATACTTCAGTCTTCGGTCTATAGGTTTTATTTTTTCTAAGACTGTCCTTATTTCCACTAACCTGTCTATGCATGGATCACCTTCTATTTTTTGCCCACTACATTTTCTCAAAACTACATAAGTTAAGTTAATAAGGTAAGACAGTAGCATGTTGTACTTCATTTCTAAGAAACTTAAACCCTGTTCTGTTGTTAATTCACCTTTTCTGACTTTTTGAATCATATTGTCTACAAGTGTTGCTACATGTTGAGAGCTTACTTTCATTTCATTTAGGAGAATTAAAGCTTGTGGTAAATCTTCATTCTTCATGATTACATTTGGAGCCTACAACACAAAAGAAAATAAGTCAATGATTAAAGTTTAAGGAATTAAATTATACATAGCAATTAATTTCATTTTTCAGAAGTTGTTCAAGTGACATTTAATTATTCAACAAACATGGTTTCAATAAACTTAATTCCAAAACAAATACAAAAGTCCATTTACATAAAAATCCAATCGCCATCTTTAACACAGAGTGACAGAAAAAATTAAGGGTAGTTTTTATTTTACAAATTCGCTGGAAATGAATGAAATAACCTCTATTTAAGATATAAAAAATATATACTAACCTGTACCATTTCTTTAAAATGCCTTTTATTAATTATGAACTCATAGCAAAGGATAATTATAACAAAAAAATTATATACATACACGTGCTATATTTTATTAACGAAGGGCTTTTTTATTTGATAGCATTTGATCTGATTCTGATTTGATATGGAGTTCTTTTATTCACCGTTTTGGTTCTGTGATTCTGTCAATTTAAATTCTAAATTGTACAGTATAGTCATCATATTCATTGTTCTACATGAAGACAGGACAAGCAATCTATGCTTAATCTGACCAGCTTCAGTTTTCCAATTCCAATGTCATTCCATTTAATGAGTAAGATAGGACACAGGACGATTTTTCTACATGAAACATGAAGGACAGAACGATAGTAGAGAGAAACATAGATAAAGGATGCGTTATTTTCAATAGAGAAGAGTAGAAGACATTGAGCGCGTTCACCAGTAAAGAACCAGCGCACTCACATCTCATTGACTCTGGTCTCTTTCTATATCATTTGTAGCGCGTATAGCTATCGCACTTTAATGACATTATTTTTACGTCAATTCAACAGGACATATTTTGCTTTTGACAGGTGTGGTATGGTTCGCTGTGGTGTTCCGTGTTCCGTTTTAATCATATCATTACCTGTTTCATTTTAATGCACGTTAGTAAAGAGAAATGCGAATTATAGTTAAAGTTGCCGATTAAGAAGAAAACAGAGCTTTGGTATTGCCATTGTGCAGTTAATGGTAGGGTAGTGTGTTTTAATTTTAATTTGATTTATAATTATTT
The DNA here is from genome assembly GCA_910591685.1 of Galerucella tenella. Classification (NCBI taxonomy): domain Eukaryota; kingdom Metazoa; phylum Arthropoda; class Insecta; order Coleoptera; family Chrysomelidae; genus Galerucella; species Galerucella tenella. Next base: position 8,484 of record CAJUYH010003057.1, read on the forward strand.
TTTATAGAAAAATGTGAGTTTTGCCATTTATATTTTTATTAATTTTCTTTTCATTATTCCATTTAAACAACGTATTACTTTTGTTAAGCGTCCTGTTTATCATTTTTTTCAATACATTTCTGTGAAATTTTTAGAGGATTTTAACGCTTTTCTCTTATTTCTACTTTATATCTTCGTTTAAAAGCAACTTTACCGTAATTACTAGCAAGCTAAATGAAGTACAAAATAGTTTTTATCTCCAAAGAAACAGATAAAAAGAATTTCTAAAATACTTCAAATTCCTCAAATATTTCTGTAATTACATCACTTGATAAACATTTTGATTGTTGAATATTTGAAAATAACTGAGAATTTTATATATACAGATGATTTTATTCCTTTCATTAAACCAAATTACAGTTTACAAGTATGATTAGTTACATTGTTGGTGAATATTTGGGAGTATTATTTGAAGTAATCTACAATTAAAAATAGGTTGAAATGAAATAGTAATTTAGCTGCAACTATTCATTTCGTTTATATATTTTCCATTTAACTTATCATATAAGTAATTATTTGTATTATTATTAATAAACAACATATTTATATGCCCATGTGAAAAATATTTGATAAATATTTTAAAATAAATGTAATGGGCACATTTCTAAGAAGAATTTATATCAAAATTTCTGATCCAATAATATCCAGTACAAAGTAGAAATTATTTCAAGGCAAACTTTTTCAAAATACATAATCCATGGGAATAAAAATACCTACTTATTTGTTTTTGAAGGCAATAAGAGTAAACATCCCATTTTGTATAATCATTCAAGAATGTTATCTTTATTTACTTGAAGCTGGAAATGCCATTTATTATTATTATTATTATGAACTGACTGAGATAAGAGTAATAAAATGGGAGTCAATCAGACATTTTATTCAAATTGTTGCAACAAGCACTTATAGTTTATTTCAACAACTGTATCCAAACTAACTGGTGTTTATTGAATATTACAGAGCTGTTCTCAAATTTGACAAAATATTTGACATTAATTTAATAGTAACTGTTTGAAAATATAGTATTTTGCCAAAACGATTGAGTGATTAATATAATTGCATGAAAATGTAAAAAAAAACATACCGTAAGAATACTGTAAGAATAATTCATTTAATGAAAAATGTATTATACACACCACATAAGCATTACTGATGAACATAATGTTATCAGTGTCACTTGTGTTGGAATGATCTACATTTATAATTGAACAATTTAAGCTGTGATTATTATGAATTATGATATACCTTTTTATTTTGTAGCCATTCCATTATTTCAGTTTTTCTCCATGTGGAGGCTGGAAATTTTAGAAGGGGCATTTTTTGTTAACTCATGTCTCAACAAGTTAAAATTTTTTTATATAAAATGAATCTTCTAATTGTGTTGCTTATAAATTCATTGCTTTTCTTTACTATTTGTCCTGGTTTCTCCTTAGGTTCACTTGAAAAACCTGATTTGTTTTTCAATCATGTATTACTTTGTCAATATAGTCGATTTTCCCACTACATTAATATATGCACATTTTTCTATAATGCTGTCAAGACTGTTTTGCAAATAGTAGGCTTTACAAATAGGTGCGTTTAATGACATGCGATTTTCTTTCTTTACACACTGAAATGTGTCGTTTTGATGTGATGGTCCAAATCCCCAATATCCATAGTAAAAGACATGAGTAAGCCAATACATAAACAAAAAAACGAAATGACATTAATAAAACCAAATGTGTTGATCAAATGCAAAAGGATATAATAGGAACAAGCAATAATGGAGTCATATCATTTACAAATGTGGTATCATGATATTCAAAAATGTATATGTGAAATCGTTCAATTATCTACCTTGACGAGACATTTATTATTTGAAATATTTTTTTGATAACATGTGCCAATTAGATGTAATAAATAAAAATTAAATTTGCTTTTGAAAAAGTAGAAATAAAGGTCAATTTTAAATCTCTTATTTTCAATTTATTATAGCTGTTTTGAGAATATTTCACAATAATATAATAACAAGCTCATGTGAAAGCTATATTTTTTTTTCAGATTTAAGTTAAAAATAAACAAAATATGTTAAGATTTCGTCAACAATGCAGTCCAACAATAGGTATAGACAATTCAAACAGTTAGGACAAGGTGAATGTTTTCAATTTTATTTCAAATTTATGAAGATACATAAATTAATAAAATTTTCAGGCAACTTTCCACAAAGTCTGAGCGGTAGTGAAACGGACGTTTCAACGTCCAATGAAAACTTGTCGAACGAAGAAAAGTATGTAATCAGGCATACACCAAGACAAGAACCGCAAGGACAAGAAAATTTGACGGATTCAAAAAGGAGTTCATTGAGAGACAGTTTGCCTTCAAATCGTAGCTCTCTAGACGTGTCTTCATCATCCTATAATACTCTGATTATTCATAGCGCAGGAGATGAACCGTGGACAGGTTTGTAGAGATATCAACAATCATAAAACATTATTTGATTTGTTTAAATTGAAATCTTTTCTGTAAAGGAAGAAATTCGGGACCTAGAGAAGGAAGCAATATTTCTTCAAGTTATATACTTCACCAAGGATCTAGCCTCACAAACGATTCGAAATTATCACCATTGACTAAAAGGAGTTCTGCATCTCCATCACCTTCTATATCTAGCCCAGGTATTGATAAAAAATATATTATGGATATCCAGCTATGTTCTTTGGGAAGCTCTAATTATTTTCCTTATTATGTTACAGGTGTACAGGAGATAACCGCAATTCCTGACGACTATTTGAATCAATCATCAGTTCTGAAACATTTAGCCAAAGAAGTGAAAGTACCTTCGTCTTCAGAAAGCGGAATAAAAGATACAGAAAATCTTGTATTATTTGAACTGAATGCTTTACCTCCACCACCTGAATATCCCAAATGGTCTGAAAAATCACCCTTACAACGTGAAGTAGAAAATAGGAATAAGATAAATGCCGAAAAATTGACTTTGTCTAAATCTCAACCAGATCTGTCAACAGTTGGATCTAACAAGTAAATAGTTCTTTCCACAGTGTATGAAGTTATTTATTTTTTGTTGTATATTGTTTTAGAAGTGACATAAACTTCTTCAGACGAGGGGTATCGGATCCTAGACCTCCTACAAGAGGAAGGGAAGAAAATGAATCTAAAAGTGAAGAAATTTGGCCGTCAGCTGAAATGGTAGAAATTCTGATAAAAGAAAACAGCGCTCTTAAGCAAGAATTAGAAAATTTGTATCAAAGAGTGGAAAGAACACAAAGGGTTAGTAAGCTACATAAACTTATTATGCTGCTTCAAACTAAAACAACTTTTTTTTAGCTTGAACACGAAATTTTTAAAGTTCACAAAGGTCATGAGGAACTCGTCCAATCGTGCGATAGACGAGAAAGATTGGAAAGGGCCGCCAGAGCACGTCTTCAATCAGATTGCGTGAGATATCAGGAATTGAATAAAGCTCTGAGAGAGCAAGTTGAAATGCTTTCGACTCAGATGATATCACGTTCACCAGTACCTGATTACGGAGGACCTGAGAATCTCAGAAGGGAGCTAGCTAAAAGAGAAGGGCTTATAAAACAATTAATTTCTCAAAGTAAGTAAATTTTTAGTGTAAAACAACGATTTGATAATATGCTTATTTTATGTATGTATGTATGTATTTTGGGGTGACATTCACTGAAACCTAAAAGATCTATTGTGCCCCCTTACTTCTACTCAGTTTCTGAGGAGAGTCTCAGAAACTAGTAGTTCCTTTAGTCCTATTTCCCGGAGTAATTTTAGGATGTCTTCAGGCTTCAACTTAGGAAAATGTTCCTCTTCTATCCAGTAATCTCCTAGGTGCTGTGCTCTAGGATTCTAAAGGGCTGTGCAGTTGGAAAGAATGTGGATGGAGGTTTCTTCTTCCATTCCACAAAATCTGCATTCTTCTTCCTCCACTATTTTGAGCTTTTTCAGGTGCCCATTCAGGCAACAATGTCCCGTTAGGATCCCTGTTGAAACTCTTAGCGCAGTTTTACTTTGACTTATGCATTCTTTTGATCTCAACAGGTTGTAATCACCCAGAAGAGTCTTTGATTGTATAAGCCCTACTAGATCTCTCCAATGGTCAGATCTTCTCTTTTTCTCGGCTTTACTTATTTCTTCCAATATTACATTGGGGCTAATTCTGCAAAAGGGTTCAGGCCCCCAGAAAGGTATTTCAGTCCCCCTCTTTGCTAGTTCATCAGCTATTTCATTTCCTTTTCGTGTTTGTTCCACAGGAGTTTACTGTCTAGAGTTAAACCTAGATACTTGACTTCTTGTCTCCATTCAATCCTGTTCCCATCAAGTTTAATGGTTTTGAGGTTGAGTTTTCTTTTCTTAGTGAAGGCTATCAGGATGGTTTTAGTGGGGTTGATGCTAAGTCCCACTTGCCTACACCAGCTATTTGTATAGTTCAGACCCTTTTGTACAATATCACAAAGGGTGTTTTCGAATTTCCCTCTGGCTGTTATGAGAATATATTATAATGGAGAGTTATCTGAAATGGCGACGGTGGAAAATGGGGTTCCACAAGGCTCTATTCTTGGTCCCTTATTGTTTACTCTTTATACAGCTGAACTCAGGAAACATCTTAAATGGTGTCAGTATCACTTGTATGCAGATGATACTCAACTATATTATGTATTAAGACAGGACGGAGTGAATGAAGCCTGCTTGCATATAAATGAGGACATTGACAACCTACTGCAAGCCTCCAATAAATTTTGTCTCACAGTTAATGCGTCTAAAACAAAATTGATGCTTTTTGGTAGAGCTAAAACAAAGAAAAACATTTCAAACCGGATTGTGATCAAAGTTAACCAGGAAGAAATTGAACTAGTGGATAAAACAAGGAACTTAGGCTTAATATTAGATACCAATTTAAATTATCAGGATTATGTTAATGAAATACTTCGTCGTTCATTTTCCAATTTAAAATTATTATATGGCCATAGATTTTATCTGACATCTAGAGTTAGGCAAATGCTCTGCGAGTCACTTATTCTTTCTCATGCGAATTATGGGGATGTAGTGTATGGGCCTTGTATCTCGCAACTTAATAGTAATAAATTACAACGAATTCAAAATTGTTGCGTGCGATTCATTTGTGGCATAAGGGGTAGACAGCCTACAACTAGACACCTCCGCCAATTAGGCTGGTTAAAAATGAACGAACGAAGGTTCCTTCATGCTTGCACAGTTTTTCATAAAATTTTCTCCTCACGTAAACCTCCATATTTATATGAAAAAATAAAATTCAGAACCGACATCCATAATATTAATATAAGGTTTAAAAATACTCTAACTCCACCGCTGTATCACTCGTCTCTGTTTGAGAGGTCATTTTCATATCAAGTGACAAAGGCATATAACAGGATACCAAACGAATATAAACAGCTCACAAGTACTTCCTTTAGTAATAAAATGAAAGCAGATTTGTTACAAGGTCAGTATGTGGAAGTTTTGTGAGTTCCCAGCATGGTGTGATGTCGGAAATGTATGCTATGTATTGAATGTATTGAAACATTGACGTGAACGTTCAACTTTCAATTTTCAGATTATTATTTTTTTTTCTCTTCTTTTCTCTTTTTTATTGTTCTTTTTTTCCCTTTACTGATGTAAGCTCACAAGAAGTACTATTTAGTTTTTTTAGTTCAAGTTTAGTAAGTTAGTTTTATATAGTTTCTGGTTGAGTGGAAGAGCAAGCTAAGTCTTCTAAAGACCAACAGCTTGAACTCTGCCTTTTGGTAACTGCTATGGTATATAGATATTAGTTAAAATAATCTTACACAATATTAATTTTGTATAGTAGATTACCAATAAAATCATTTATTATTATTATTATTATTATTATATCGTCGGCATATCCTTGGCAGGATACTCCGAGATCCGTCAAACCACAAAGGAGTTCGTCAACCGCCAGACTCCACATTAATGGGGATGCTACTCCTCCCTATGGGCATCCTCTAGTAGTGCAGATGGAGATAATGTCTTTGCTCGTCCTCGTCTCTGCTACTCTTGTGGTGAGCAGTTCCGACATCCATTTGGATGTTGTGCTGTCTACACCTCTTCTGTTTAATGCTCTTTTGACAGCCTCATGTGGAGTATTGTCAAAAGCTCCTTCTAAGTCCAAAAATGCACATACTACAGTTTCTTGGTTGTCTAGAACACCTCGGATATCCTCCGTCAGTTGTACCAGTGCAGTCACCGTAGATCTGCCTGCCCGGTAAGCATGCTGACATGGGTGGAGAGGTAGTCTCTCTAGGATTTCCGTTCTAATATGGTTATCAATAGCCTTTTCCATCGTTTTGAGTACAAACGATGTTAGACTAATTGGTCTGAAGGATTTGGGGTTTGTTGTGTCCCTTTTTCCAGTTTTTGGAATGAAGGTTACTATTGCCCTTCTCCAGGCTTCAGGTATATAACCCAGTTCTAAGCTGCTTCTACTAATTCTAACCAGATGCGGTAGAATTTCGTCTTGTCCTTTCTGGAGCAAGGCTGGGAAAATTCCATTTTTATTTTATAGATAAAGAGTTATCGGCTGCCAAAGAAAGACAAGAAATAGAACTGGCGGCACAACGAGCAACATTACAAGAACAAAGAACGCATATCGACATATTGGACACTGCTTTAACGAATGCCCAAGGAAACGTAGTTCGCCTCGAAGACGAAGTGAGTTTTTTTAATTTAATCGATCAATATCAAATTTTAATTTAAAAAAATTTTAGTGTCGCAAGAAGCAAGTGTACGTTGAACGAGTCGCTCAGCTTCAGAGAGCGTTATCTTCGATGCAAATGGCTAGCGAAAGGCGGGAACAAACCGAAAAGAAACTCCGTCTTCAACTCGAACGCGAATTACAGCGCGCCAAAGCGGCGCAAGGAGAATGGGATTCCCACAGCGGTTCCGGAAGTGAATCGGCTTCCGAATTGAAGAGAATGCTGAGAGAAAAGGATGAGAGGATAATGACGTTAGAAGGAGATTGTTCGAAATGGGAACAGAGGTTCTTAGAAGAGAGCACTTTAAGACAGGCAGCTATTGATGCTGCCAGTATACCAAAGTAAGTCAAATAGGTTAAGTTGAATATTTATTAATTTTTTTTTCGACATTTTTGTAGGGATGCTAAAATAGCTGCGTTGGAAAAAACGAGCCAAGAGACTGAGAAAATTATAGCTGAAGCCAGAAACGAAAAAATTCGGCACATGGATGAGGTGCACGCGGCGCAAAAGAAAGTGGCCGATTTGGAGTCTAGGTAAGCAAAAAAAAATTGTTTATGTCGAATTATGTCAAGTAATTTAATTCTATTTGTATTTAGATTGAAGGATTTGGAATCGAAACTAGCCGAAAAAGACGCCATGATTAGAGTTTTACAAAAACACACCTACGACAAGGATATGTCGAGTATGTTGGGTAGATCCCCTCATCATACACCTCATCCCAGTCTTGGTGGACCAGATATCGATCACGTATTAGGAACAACAGTTTCTAGAGAAGAATTAGGTACATATTAACACAACTCTTGACGAAATATCATAAATATTTATCGATTTTTTTTAGTGAGCAGTGTTTTGACGAATTCTACAGCGTATGGCTCTAGTAATTCTTATGCAGGAAGTAATTCGTCTTACCATCACATGCCTTCATATGCCAAATACGAACCGAATAAAACTTACGATTCGACCAAACAAAAATTGGACAATCAATTGAAAGAGATAGATAGTCAGCTCGATTCCCAGTTACTTAGTAAGGTAGGAGAAACTGAGACTTTTTATTGACACGTATAAGATTTATCAAACATTCTATGTACATTATTTGTGTTTACTATTCTGTACGTTTTGGATAAGTTCCTACGGGGTTTTTACATTTTCTTTGGGGGGTCTTCAAGTATGGTTTATTTACAATAAAAAGACAAAATTTGTTATTAAAATAGAATATATATCTATAAATGTATACAGGGTTTAACTAAATAACACCAAAATAATTTATTGATTCTATGATGAAAATTAAGGTGGGTATTTGGAATGATTTTTTTTTTGAAAAAACCTTTCCCGGAAAAGTTACCTACACCCTTGCGAAAATTGAAAAAATGGCTTTTATTTTTTATTTTCCTTGTGTATATTGAACTAAATACACGAAATCATGTAAATATTATGTCAATAAAACTACACATCTTGAATTTTTTCCTGAAGCAAGCTTAGAAGCGGTTGAAATCGTCAACTACAATATTTTTTTGTTTCCTTTCAAGAAAACATGGGTGAAATGTTCAATCAATTTACTAACTTTTTATCTCTAGAAGTTTGTTCGAAAACTTGAACATTTACGAGAAAAAAAAGCTCATGTTAAACAGCATTTTATTGAACGACAGCCAACCAAATTAATTTTGATTCTACTAGATAGGCTAATACTTTACAACTAAAACAAAATTAAACAAACAATGAACAAAAAACCTGTCTAAAGTATCGTTTTATTGACAAATAATATTTACCAAATTTCGTGTCTTTAGCCTAATATACAGGGAAGGGTTGTTAGTTCTGTATCTGTAGAGTAGGGAGGGTGAGTGTAGGCTCACAGCACTTATGCCACATGTGACCCATTGTACATCCTCCCGAGGAGTTGTCCTAGGTCATCGTCCATCCTGTCCTTCCCAGGAAGGTGGACAGGTCACTAGGAGACATCTCCTCTATATCGGCAGGTGTAGGCCAAGACTCACCGAACACACACTCTCTTATTGATGATAACTCCGGACACTCGCATAAGACATGTCTGATAGTTTCATCTTCCTGTTCACACATCCTGCATAGAGGTGTGTCCACTAGCCCCATAGTATGGAGGTGTTTCCTTAGTTGACAGTGGCCAGTCAGAAATCCTACTGTTAAATGTAGGTTTTTCCTGGTCATCGCCAAATATTTCTTCGGCGCCAGCTTCCTAGGTCGCCCAGGGTGACCCTGGCAAGACTGCATCCTTTTATTGCATCCCATCTCTTAAGGGATTGTGCATGGGTGTAACGTTTGGCTAGTTCCGCAATTCTCGAAGTCGTTAGGTCGCAGGTGTCACTAGGTCCTAAAATGTTTAGTTCAGCTGCTTCCCTGGCTAAAAAATCTGCAATGAGATTACCTTAACTCCTGTCATGCCCTTTAACCCACCTCACCCCCCCCCACCTCACCCCGCGTTAGCTAAATCTTGGTGGCACTCTAGTACTAGCCACGTTGTCTGTTCAAGGCTTGTTAGTTATTGCAGCATTCTACCTCGAAAAATCTCGATCTCGTCTCGAAAAAAAATTCAGTCTCGTCTCGATATCGAGACAAGACAAGAATCTCGAATTTCGTGAAATCCTACACACTGCAGATTTGCCTGATTCATTAGTAACGAAAATAACTATTTTCTCAATATTGAAGAAACAATGAATTCAGGAACACCAACTTAAAATGATGATCAATGTCAGTAAACAATTATTGTGTCAAACTGCTGAATTTTTCCAATTGATCTGACAACATCTTGAAATTTGACTAACCTATAAGCTGAAAATTGCCCTGGCCATTAAGTATATATATTTGATTTAAGTAACTAAAAATCATCATCGTCTTTTTATCGTTAATAAACCATAGCAACTTTATTTACTTTAAATATCGAAATAAAAGAAACAGATTATTTATTTTGGACTCCGACTGATTAACTGCTGTTATGATTTTAACTCAACTTTTATTAATTCTAGTTCCATCAAATATTTTCTTAACAATTGACATTCCAAGTATATATTTTAAGCATTTGCTCGTAATATATTTTCTATCAATTTATTAACTAACCTTTGTCTGATATACCTTTGGAATATCTCCACTTGAAATGAGTACAACCTGCTTTATATCTTTATATCTGGCATTAAATTCTAGTTTTTTCTATGTAGTTACCATGCACTTTTAATTTGTTATGTTTCAACCTCTTTTTGATATAATTACCAATATTATTCTTCATATTGAATTCTATCGTATCCAGTGAATAAAAATGACCGAGTATATATAATCATACGTTATTATATTTTCCAATATCGCGCAATTGACATAATAACACCAAAACATTTCAATAAAACAAAAAACACTCAACAATATTTGAAAACGGTTACTGTCACTGAAAATTACTCAATTACACACAAAAATACTCAAATATACAAAAACACAACAGAAATATTTTATTCAATAACACACATTACAGATAAGTATACACAAAAACAGTAAATTACACACAATAGGCATCAAATAAAGCACAATAAAGCACAAAAAATGTTTCTAAAATAACATTCCATAACCATTCCATAACCCATTTTTTGTTTCTAAACTGTACAGAATAAGGGACAAACATTTTAGATTACTTTATTTTTTTTCTTATACGCAGTTGAACAGTGAGTCATTATTATTTTTTTTTTGTTTTATATGGAGTTGTAGTTTAATGTTTTATATATTTTTTTTTATTAAAAAAAGTGTGTGAAAGAATAGTTGATATGAGTTTCTTGAATGTTTCCAGAAGAAAATGGTATAAGGGTAATTAAAAACTATTTTAGAGTTGTATAATATATACGACAATAGTAAAAGTACCGTGTTCAAAATTATAATACGTATACCATTTTTTTCTATTTCATCATTGTCAAAATAAATTTCATTGTATATGCTTTCTCAGAAATAAATAAAAAATGAATCATATTTTTAAAAAGATAAATTTCTACGACTTAAATTGCAACAAAGGCATTGGATTTTGCATAAATAGTATACCAAATTTCATTCAATGTCATCAGATGATGGTATATATATACAGGGTGTCCCTGGAGTTAGTACCAAAAACTTGGGAGGTGATAGAAAGGCTAAAAATAATGATGGTATTTCATATAAAAAATTTTATTTACAATTATCAAATGGCTGATTGGATATTGGTAATATTTTACCCGTTGATAAACATTGTTTAACCATAAAACACTTTATTGAAAACGAAATTACTTCAATAAAAGTAAAAATATCAACAAAACCCTGAAAATGAATAACTACATTACATTAGCAGATTAGAAAAAAGGAGTAACCAAGTAATTAACGACATTAAAAAAGTCAAAACGGTTTAAAAAAATTACACCAATTTCCTAATAATTTGCTAATAATACAGGATGCTTCCTGTAATAGTACATTCAAAATGAATGTGAATGCGCCAATAGGTGTGCAGTGCAACATAAAATTGCCCGTATCACTTAAACCGTTAATGTTATCGAGATGTCACAAGAGGACTTGATATCTCTAAAAATGTTCACAAAAGCCAATTATTGCATTTATAACTGAAAAAAGTTTTACTTACCAAAAAAATGGCGCATCCACCATTTAACTTAGTCGGTACCTGAGTTAACGGTTAAAATATTACCAATTTCCAATCAGCCATTTGATAATTGTAAATAAAAAAACCATTTTCCATTCCCAACTTTAGAGCCTTATAGTTCGTTAACGAAGGGCGTAAAGAAAAAATTTTATATGAAATACCATCATTATTGTTAGTCTTTCTATCACCTCCCAAGTTTTTGGTACGAACTCCTGGGACACCCTGTATATTGTTGAACGAACTTAAGGTGTTGGTAGTTCAAATGTATTAACATATTTTTGTTTTATTTAAAGTGTTATGTTTATCACTTCTATTTATTTCATATTTTTGTCGGATTTTCAAAAGTGTTTTTTGAAATTATTTCAATAGTTTTCATATTTTAGCCATTTCTTAAGAATATGAATCATTTTTGACAAACCGCTCACGCACGACGCTTTTTATTTAATTTATGTGTGTAGTATGGAAGCATGAATCAATAAATTGTTATTTTCACTGTTTTTGCAACTTTGATTTGTTACTCAAAAAAACCCTCTCACCCCGTTGAAAATGGAATACGAAAATTATTGTATAATAATACACTTTATGACAATAAATAAATAGCAATAATTGTCAAGTTTGACCACCATTAAAGAGACTACATAAAAATAACTCACAGTCCTGGCTATTCACTTTTGTTTTAAATTTGTATAATATAAACCTATATTCATTTAGTCTTGTTTTCACTTGTCTGCAATTCTCATTTTTATCAAAAATATCACGTTTACTCGAAATTACTTTATTAATTGTCACTGTTCGTTGAAAATTGTAATGAAAAGTTTCTATGGAATTTTCATAATCCATTTTTAATATAAAAATTTGTTGTTTAAAAGCATCTCCGTCCCTTCCTCCCCGCCAGTGTTTATCCTATTCCTAGCATGGCGCAGCCCGCTTGGCGTGTGGCGTTGCCGTGTGACTAACCCATCTTTTCACTCAGATCCCGGGGACAAATCCCAACTCTGTCTCTTTCTTCCTATTTCAGCGGGCACTTTGCTGTTTTCCAGGATTCACTAATCCAGTCACTACGCAGAGAAAAGGAAAAATACCCAAACCACTATTGGCAGGTGTGACGGCGGTATCTTACGATAGCCAGGGCCCCTTCCTGCTGCCCCCAACTCGACATGAATCAGGCGAAATGCTGCTGCTCGAAAAACAAGGTCGCACATCGCAACAACAGCGTATGACCGAAGGTGCGCAAGTCGGTTCTCAAAAACCTCCCACGCCGAGCTCGCTACCGCGTCCTCCACGTTCTTCATTACGTTCTGGATTACCTCGACGTTTGGGAGAATACAATAGATTACCGGATTCCGAGAAAAAATCTGACGGTGGGGATTCTTTGAGTTCGAATTCTAGTAGCAGACGCGCATCTCCGGCTAGATCTTTGATTCCACCTCCGAGGAAGTTGGGAGAGTACGGAAGATTGAGAAGCAGCTCGACTGGGGCGGAAAGAGATTCGGCTTCCACTTTAAGCGGAAATTCGGCTAGTTCTTCCAAAGTTAGGTTATATGGGGGCGGTTCTTTGAGAAGGGGCTCTTCGTTGGGAAGAGATAGTTCTTCCGATTCCAATACGAATAAATACAGAATACAATTTTAAAAAGGTTTTAGAGATGTCACTGATTGATATTTGTACTTTTAATAATACAATTAAAAATTCAAGATTTCTCTTGCACAGTCAAATGCTTTTTTTAAATAAATATCTTTGTTTGAGATTATATCAATACTTTTCTTCGTTTGGGTTGGTATTTCACAGAATTCACCGATCTGTCAAATGTCAAAAGTAATGATATCTCTAAAACGTAAATTTTGTAAAACTTTTTTATATTATTTGAGGTTAGTTACCCGTTTATTTGGAACGTTTCAATCTTTCGAAATAAGCATTGCGGAAGAAATTCCGATAAACCAAATTTGGGGCCAACTGTGTTTTGTGCCATATGTCATTTTATTTATATATATATTTTTGCTTAATTACCTATTATGTATATATATATTTATAAAAGACGTTAAGCTCGAATCATTTTTTACATATTTATACAATCAGTTTTTTGGAAGTTTTACTAAAGATTAATAAAAAACGTAATATAGATACTTTCAAATCTACCGTAGGTTAGAAACTTGCATATGTGTATGCAGATTGTCTTAGAAGTACAGATTGCCGAATTAAAGGGTACTTGCTGTGTAATTTTGGATTCTCAGTCAATATTTTAATGATATGAAAATGTTGAATCAAATTACACTGATGATGACAGATGGACACATTTCAGTAAACTATATTTATAAGACAACCTTTATATTACAGTATGTAATCATCCTACTAGCGCGATCTGTATTTTTTTTTTCTTTTAGAATCTTAGATTTTTATTTGTTGATAGATTTTATTGTTAACTAATTTATTTTAATAAAAATACGAAACGATAAACGAAATGCCTACTATTGTCAATTAAAAATAAATAAAAGTGCCTTTTTAAAATAGGAATATAAATCGATAGTTTCGAAAAATGTGTATCTTGAAACACAGGTAATTTTTTTTCATTAAAATTGATAAGATTTAGTAGTGTATTCTAGTCTGTTTACATACACTATATATTATATTATTGTACAATTATTATTGTAAGGAAAATAAAGTTATTCACTTTCAAATATTTTTAGATTTGTTTTTTTATTTATATAGTCTGTTCGTACTTATAATGAAGTAACTAAAACGATAGCCAAGACCAAAAAATAAAATAATATTTTTGTACTGGTCATGGAGATCGTATTCCAATTTCTGGTTAAGGTAGAGGGCGCCAGTTTATGTTCAATACCAAAAACATCTGACTGCAGAACAATAACAGCCAATCATAAGCCTTAAATAAACTTTCAGGTTTATAGTCAGAACACATGACTTTGACTGGTCATATTGTACTGAAGGGCACCGAATCAATTAGTTCGAGTTGAACATTGTGTTTTGGCATGTGCTGTGAAGTACTTCAGAAAAATGTAGCTTGTAGTGAATTAGTTGGTTGTCGGAAATCGAAAAAATTATACTTCTTTCTTCCCGCACTCCACAATTTACCAATTGCCATTATGATAAAAAATCGTTCTTTGCACAACGTGGTTCTTAAACGTTATTTTAATCATGTATGAGTTCATGAAAACAAAAATGAAATGATAGAAAACCACAAGTAAAAGTGAATTACAGTTTTACCACAGAGTACACTATCTAGATTAGATGGTGTACTCTGTGGTTTTACGCCAGACGTTCAGGAGAACGTACAGAAGAATTATATACTGTAATTTGTATTGTAAATATAATAATTTGTAACTGCATATTAAAAATTGATAAAACATTACTAAGTCCTAAGCAATGTTGGGTCATATATAAAATTCACAGTTTACAGGGCGTTAGTCACCTGAGTGTAACTATGAACATACTTTACCTATCTTTTTCGTAGTGTACAATTCTTGGGTGTAAATTTATTTATGCTTCCAAAATACCTCACCACACAATTTTTAATGATTATTGTATGTGTGTTTTCCAATGCTTCAAGATAGGTGAAATAAAACAACAAAAACAAAGATGATATTGATGATTTATTTATTGACGTCGCTATCAACAGACGCCCACTTTTCGGATCACACAAATAAATCAGTAATAATCATAACCAACAAACGCACGGTGTGCATCAGTCTAAAACATTAGGCACAGTGTACAGATAGACGACTACAAAAAAATCATATCATGCTATGTTCTTTTTATGACGTATAAGTGGAACCCTTACGCACATTTTGTAGGAATATTTAATTCAACTCAGAAGAAATCAAATTTTTTATAACTACTTATTAACATTGAAGTAGGTATAAACAATTCCAAGATATTTGGTTTTGACGATGATTCAATACCAAAAACCACAGCAGGTAGTCATTAATCTGATGTCGAAAAGCAAAAAGTAATAATCTGATTATATATGACAGAAGAAATATGTGTGTTGACCAAAACCACAATATCTACAGTAAGAGACATCAATAAGTACATAAACGAAAAGCACGAAGTGGCGCTAATAAAACAAAGTGCATAAGGGTATAATCCGAAGAACGATATAGTCTCCTATATCAAGGACAAATGATATCAACCCTAGATTCTATAAAAAAGCGGTTAAAGAGGAAACAGAAATTGTTTGAAGCAGAACAAGTTTGTTTAGAGCTATTTCTCAGTAGGGTTTCAATTATGGTACCATAAGAGGCAGGCGATAATGGAGTCATCGTTAACGAATGTGGCGTCATGATTATTTGCAAGATATTCATGTAAGTACCTAAATTTTACCGACTACGGATATGTTACTGTTTACTGTACTATGAGGAATTGATAAACTTTCATTATTAAATCCTTAAAGCCCGATGCCTAGTCAATGAAATATTCTTTACCTACGTTTATTTTGACAACTTTATAACAAATTGTTTTTAATAATTTTCTTTTATAGAGAAAAAAATAGCAAACCACTTTCGTGTAGAATACAACTTCAAAATGATTTGTATTTTGTTTGAATATACGAGCACCGTTGCTTTCGTACAAGGGGAGATCGAAATTTGTCTTGTAATGGATGTAAGGATCTTAACACTTGGTTCTTAATAGTTAATTTTAATCGTGTTTGAGTTCCATTCAACTTTGATTTGGTGCTTTCTTCGACATTTTTTCAATTGCTTAGATATTTTAGCCATACCTGACTGATTATAATTAAAAAGATCATTAAATCAATACAAAACAACCCAATTACAAATCTATCCAAATAATTGTTCATCCCCAGGTCAACGTCATTAGTGTCAACTTGTCAGTTGGTGGACATGTCCTATATTTAAATAAAAAAATAACTGTTGCGACTCTCTCTCGCTGAAACCATCCACACGGACCACATAAGTTAGCAGGATGTACAAAAAGTCGAGATTCTGGGGGTTCAGTATTAAGCAAATCGGTACGGATTGATTCATTATTGAAGTAGAACAACTTCCTGCAATTTGGAACAATTTGCACTCGATTATTATTTGGCCTTAAAGAAGTCTTAAAAAAAAGTTAATTAAACGTAGTCTTTGATATTCTGAAATAGTTGAAAAAGTTTTATCAACTGATATCGCATAAGTCTGCGAAATCAGAAAAGAAAATCATAAGATGCTGTGGTTCATTCGTCAAGTAGCTACGTTTATTAAACTTCATACAATTTTTGAAAAATTGCGAGGGATTTAAGTGATTTTGATTTTCCAATAACGCTGCCTATAATATTAAGGTACAAGCCAACATTTCCCTCACAGAAATGTCAGAAATCTAATGACTGGGTATGAAAACCAAATCAATATAAGCAATGGGCTGAAGACAAGATAATAAATAAGTGGGTGGAAGGAAAAAGCCTATAAAGTGCCTTTTCCTCATTTGGATGTTTACTGCTTTTCGCAATTTTATTTACTATTAAATCTACGGTTTCCAACCGGTGTTCCGGACTTAAAGATCGAGAGTTTAATAAAAAAATGTGCGTAATGGATTAACATATACTTTCAATATAAAAAAATCTTGAAAAACAATACATAAAAGCTGTTTTACGTATTTGGAACTGCATTACAAAAACGATTTTTCATCAAATAAATATATAATATGGAAGTACAAAAATAGCAAGTAGTTACAAACGAGTATCATCATTTTTTTTTTCAATAGTTTAGAAATTTAATGACATTTTCAGTCTAACAATTCTAAATATTTAGTTACTTTTTCATAATTACAGTTCAAAACTAGTTAAACAACTACTAAATAACCCATTTTTATTTTACACTTTTATACAATTATTTACAATATACATACAATAAAAAAATCATAAAATTGTTTATTAAATACTGATAATAGATTTTTTAACACGTTTTCCTTGAATTTAATAATAAACGGTTGTCAAATTTTAACAATTGATAGAATCAAATGTTGATCTAGTGATAATTAAAAAACCGGTATAGAACGCTAATAAATAATGAAGAAAACTAATATTTATAATTCTGAAACAAACTAATAGATGGCGATTTCCATATCGGTAGGCTGAAGTTATAGAAAACGGCGTTAGGCGTGAAGATAAGTGAATAATAAAGTTTTTTTCAACAGCAAATTTACTAAAAGTTGGCATCCAATCATTAACGAAGTGTTTTTATAATTGTAAAGAATTTCTTCAATTTATTATTGTTGCATAAATAATAAATAACGATAGTATGAAAATAATTACTCTTTGGTCAAACGTAGATCCTGCTACTACCTGAAAATGTTAATTCGGAAAATATTGCATAAAAAAATAAACAACAATCAAATAGAACACTTTAATCAATACAAATATGTATTAAGACCTCTACATGTTTTTTTCTTGCTTGCTCAGAATTTTTATAAAAAACTCTTTGTATAAATATTGTTATATATTCAAATTAATTTACAATATTGTAAAAAAGGCATGTGGACGTCTTTTGACATGAACTTATAGACAAAATAATGACTATAAAAAATTTAATTTTTTCATGCTACTACAATAATCATGCTAATAAAAAAATACTAGATTACAGTTTCCAATAAGCAATACCTACCTTCGATTATAAACGAATTTATCGCAGAATTCAATCTTTGACAGTTAAAGTTTGTTTCTTAGTGTATTCACCGAGAATATAAAAATTTAACCAGCTAGCAAAAGTAATTACTGAAGAAGAGGAGTTTTACAATATCTGAGGAAATATTGCAACCCATCCAAAGGAGAATACCAAAGAAAATCTTGTAAAACCCTCAATAGCTTGTTATGTTTTCCGGTATTTTAAGAACAAAAAATCAAAAAGGCGATTTTTTAAAGTTGCTTGTTTGTTGTTTCAAGTATAACACCCTATATTAGCCACTTATTTCAGCTACAGGTATAAAGTAATACAGTTAATATTGCATCAATTGTTAAAAAACACCAACAGGGTATAATTATTTTTTGAGGTACCGATTTTCAAAAACTATGTACCTACCCACAGATAGCTTCAAAAACTATGTATGAAAGAAAGCAAACAAACCAAATAAAAAACACCTTTTTGTTTTTTTTGGTTAACCAGAAGTAAAAAAGCGCTGATTAGTTAGTTATTTCATTGAAAACCGCAACAAATAATGTCTTTATTCGTTTAAAACTTATCCTGGAAAATATAATGGGACACCCAGTATTGGAAGTTTAGACAAAATTGGAAAAAAAAGTTAAAAAAACAAAAGAATTTAAAAAGTAGAGTAAGATGAAGGGAGTAAAGACATTTCTAAAGACAATATTAATATTTACATAAGTAACTACATAAAAAGAAAAATTTTACAACACCTGAGACCTTTTATTTTGTCTCTGTACTAAAGTTCATTAGCTGCTAATAATAGGTCGTTTACATGAAATTGAAATGTAGAAAAGATCAGAAAAAGATGAAAAAGTTGTGGACAATCAAGACATATTTCAAAAAACATCAATATTTGGAAAAAAAATTCAATTTTCCAACATGAAACCTTGTAAATAACTACATTTTTTGTAACTTTCTTGGAAACGCGTATCTAGTATCACAAAACTTTATTTTTTATTATTGTTGATTGAAAATACCAATTTTAACAACTGTGACTATTTGAAGAAAAATTATTGACATTCACTTCACATCAATTCACCAATTTTACGTACAAAAACCAGAATCAATTTTATCTACAAATAGAAACATAAATCATCAGACTTTTTACATAAAATATGTTTTTCCTCAATGTTTAATTTGACTTTTGATAAACAAGTCAATTATCTCATTTCAATTAATGTATTTCCAAAATTAACAGAAACAACTAAAGTATTTTAACAAATCACTCGAGATAAGATGAGTAGATAAATCTGAAACAAAAACTTACCTTCGTCAATTCTGTAATTCAACAAGGTACAGTTTAAGTTGACCTGATCCCAATGTTTAATAAATACAGACCTTTTTGGCCCAAAAAGAAAATTGCATAATCTCAAAAATTGATAATTTCACAAAAATATAATTGTTGATAAAAATGTTATCAATGATGTGTAATAGTTGCTTTTTTCATTTATTAATAGTTGAATCCTTTATTTTCAAAAATAACACTTGAATGATTAATATTTTGAAAGCTTGGTTAGAAAACAACCTGTTTCGACATTTGCTAATCTGATCTGAGGAAAAATGCAAGTTGCAACTGACACGTTGGTAAGCTGAAGTTTTTGGAATTAGGTTATTTGTCAGTATTCATTAAAAGATAAGAGGTGGTAGATAACATTTCTGGTAATCAACTCCTTTTTTCAAAACTTTTGCAACCATACAATTTTTTCTTTTTGTTAATTTTTTGGGACGTCAAACCACAATAATTTTTATATTTTTAATTAAACGTTTCGACTGCGTTCCAGCTACCGTTATCAAGGATAATTGAGTTTTTTTATAAAATTTTGGTCCCTATCTGTTTTCATAGTGTCAGATGGGACCAGAAATTTATAAAAACTTAATTATTCTTGATAATGGTACAGATTATTTACACAAATTTCATAAAAAGCAATTTATGAAAAAATAAATTGGATCTATTAGTTTCTATTTGTAGTATTCAGTGTCGAAATTTATATATAATCGTTAATTAAAAAGAGGTTAAAGAGAACATAGCATGTCTATGTTTTTTAATAGCCTTATGTTAAACTATTCAATCTCAACAAATATTTAAAAACGGTGCACACAGTTCATATTATCATATATCATCACCTACAAGATATTAGAAAATTGAAAAACTGTAACAGATATAAACAAATATGTCAGTGTTCCTTTCAACTAAACAGTAGCCAATTTGTTATTTATTTATAGTTCGTTTTAAAAAACTTGCGATCACTTGCACAGTTCGTCGCCCACAGAATGTTATTCTTCTTTATTTATTTTTTTAAATCATATTTTATACACGGCCCTTTATCCCTTAACACTGAAACGACAGGCCGCCGAGAATCATTAACATTAGTCCAGACAAAATTCAACTACAGTTTATATATTACAAATTTAATTTATTTAGTTCCCGTGTCACTCTGTCACACAAACGAAAACACTGCACTATTTCTTCTTCATTTTTTTTATCTTCTTTACCGATCCGAAGAGTGGACAATTATTGTACAACTACTCTGCTAGAATCCATATACCTTTTAGATTTGCTTTATAACCGATACATTTTTTATAAAGTTTAAAGAGAACCCACACTTAGTAAATTCAATAATGGAAAAGGTGGCATCCTTACCGGCTCAGTTAAATACAAATTATATACTACATTTTACATAGTGCTAACATTTGAGCTAGTTTTTTATGATACAAAAATAAAATAAATTAATTTCTGAGCAGTTTCT
The DNA here is from genome assembly GCA_910591685.1 of Galerucella tenella. Taxonomy (NCBI): domain Eukaryota; kingdom Metazoa; phylum Arthropoda; class Insecta; order Coleoptera; family Chrysomelidae; genus Galerucella; species Galerucella tenella. Next base: position 29,282 of record CAJUYH010003057.1, read on the forward strand.
GTATATTTCAAGGTCACTCAATATTTAAAAACATCAGATCTGCAATTGTAAGGAGACATTTGAGAAACATCGCCGGATAAATACAATGAAAGAATCAAAATAAGTAAAATTTAGAGCTGGAGTGTTAGCAACATGTAAAATATACTTATTAAAAATGGAAAAGCAAAAGATTAAGCAACAACTAACAATCTTGCATAATATTTCAACAAAATCATGATTTCTGCTTCTACCGATATTTCTAATAACATGCAATTGAAAATATAGTTTTTTTGAAACGATAGAAATGTTTCTATAGGCCGCTTTCCAGAGTTCATTTTATATAATATGGGAAAAATAATTATTAAAAGTTAGATTAGGTAGTTGGTGCAATTTTAGAAAAAAAAAGGATAAATTTGCGGGGCTTGGTTAAAGAGATCCCATTTTATGTCTGTTGTGGTATAACAAGAATTCCATGGACGATCCCTCGATTTCAGTCTGATAACCCCAAAAGTACAAAAAATAGAAAAAGAAAATATTTACAGTTAAAACGTAAGAAAAATGTAGAAAATAAAATCATTGTTCAAATAAAGCAATAGAGAAAAATAAAATAAATAAAATTTCAAGATTTATTTGACGGGGGATCGTTAAAAAGATCCATTTTTATAAAAGTATATTTACAACAATCTATAGCACTAAAGGTGGATTTCCACAGATCCGATGTCCGATTGTTAGTCGAATCGGCTGAAGGAAAATGCCTATTTCCATTGCTTGGAAACAATCGTACGTTTAAGAAACAAAAATAGTCATCTCATCTCAACACAATAGGGTGTTCAACTAAAAATAGATTATTGTTAATGATTAGCAGATCGTTAATTCTAAGGGAACAAATTACGTCGCATGGTGTTTTATCAAATTTTATATTGTTATTTTGTTTTTATCCCCATTTAAAACATTCTTTAAATCCGCCGTTTAGATGTTGACGTCACTAGTATAAGTTGGAATTAGTCACATATTTTGACATGGGACAAAATAACCATAAGAGAGGGTATTTACCCAAATGTCCCAAATTGAAGAAGCTTAGATTATAGTGACAGTGAGTTGTTTGCATTCGCATTTGGTTTAAATTTTTGATTAGTTCAAGTTTAAGTTTTGTCTTTTATTAATAAAACTCTTCAAATTCAAATTGAACTAGGTAAACAACATAATTATAAATGTCAGTGTTAACATTTTTGTCTTGAACAAGCTCAAACATTCCAATGAAGGATTAAGAAGAGGAAGAAGGAGAAGCTGAAACATGGAACAGCAAAGGAAGACTATTGACAACTTCACATTTAACAAGTGATGTATCTGCATTATAAGTTGCATAATTTTAGTATACTGTTAACAGTAAATCTGGAGACTATATTTAAAATAATTTTATTTTTGAATATCTCATTTGTCACCTATTAATATTACCTAATAAAACATAGAGTAAAAATTTGAAGTTGAACACTCTTTTGCAATTAACAACAAACTGTTCATTGGTTTTAATCGTCGTTTATTATTATTATTATGGTTTGGCTTGTCAATTTTGAATTTTTCAACCAATCACGGATCTGTGGAAATACACCTTAAATCACTTCAAATAGATGAAAATGGTTGAGGAAAAATGAAATGAATATCAAAAGATTTATGGGGACATTAAAAAAAAGTTTAGTAAAAATTATTTACACCAAAAATACTTTTCGTAAGAAATTTTTAGGGATAACTCCTTTTTAATTGTGCAATATTGATACTCTAGAAAGTGGCTACTAACTTTATGTCAATGGATTAATGTGTGTTGATTAAAATCGTTAAAAAGCCGATAATAGGAATAACACTTCACTATAGGACAACACAGCAGCCGTAAAAATATATTATGATGGATGTGTTTTATTCAAAATTTTTTTCCTCTTAATTACGACTTCCTCCGCGACCGCCGCGACCTCTGTTATTTTCACGATCCTGAAAAGAAAAAATAGAAACGCTATCATTACAACAAATCATCGGAATACGCAGGCACAAGATTAACCCGATGTTCCATCGGTTAACTGTGTACGACTTATCTGTCAGATCTTAAATTAATTAAATGTAACAGTTCTCAGAAGTTTACTCGTCCTTGAAATTTGTGCATAAATATAGGTATTAAAAATAATTTAAAGCAGTTTGCATGTCCAAGTGCAATAAATTCAAAAACTACTAAACTGATTTTCATATGGTCTTCACTAGACTGTTTCAAAAAAATCGATTATTCTTCAAAGATACTGAAAATATTCTTGTGCATGACGAAAATAAAATACTTATAAAATGTTTATATTAAGACTACTAAAAAAAATAATTTTATGAACCTGACATTGGATGTACAATCACTAAGCTGCAAGTAGAACATAGTGAAAACACTAAAAAGAAAACAACCATAGGAGTCATCACCAGTGGCGGATTTACCAGCAGGCTGGGTAGGCTCGAGCCTAGGGCGAAAAATTTGGGGAACGATTTTTTTTTTACCTCATAGAAATCAAAAATATTTTTCTATGACGGTTTTATGATGTCTTACAGATAGAAGTCTGCAACAAATTTTGTCAATGATTTTTCTCTCTCACTTGTCATTGCACATTCCGAGAGTAGCAAACTTCCATATTCTAGAGTAAAACAGCTAGTTCGCCACCCCTCAACTAGTAATCGGCATCTCGCATCAGCGCCATTTGTCCACACTTTTTATTATTGAAAAGTGTGAAATTGTAAAAAATATGCCCCTCTTCCCACTAACAACTCATACATGCCAGTCTTACTACTGGTTGGAGGCTACGAACTGGACGGTTTGTATATAATTTTTCGATTTTTATTCGAATATAATGAATAATTTAGTGAATACCCCATTACCCCTCCCATACATGATTGAGCTTCGATTAGCTCAAAAATATACCGAATAATTATTTTACGTGCAATCACAACGAAATTGTTGCATTGTAAAAATAATGTATGATATGACAATTGTTGAGGCAAGGGCGGCAAAAACTATTCAGCCTATACCTTGAAAATTTATAAATCTTTCACTGGTCTTCACAAAAATAAGACATTCATCAAACCCTCTCCACAATCTACAAAGGTGCAGCCATTAACGGGTAGCTTGGCAGCTTTGTCTCCCAAGCGGATGCATAGAAAGAAATAATTGACACACTATGCATAGAACGAGATTACACACAACAATCAAAACGAAATTATCCTCATAATACAGTAATAAATACAAGTCATTGAAGGAAAATGAAAATGAACAAATATGAAATTAAAATACTAACAATAACTTTTTTTTTGTCTATTGGATTTTTTTTATTTATTTTATATACACACTGTTACTTTTATTACTATTAAGTCTATTACATTAAATAATGAAAGTATTATTGGCTGAAGGAACTCGGTCGATGGCCATTTGGTTGTTCCAATAAATAACGTTTATTATTATTATTGTGGGACATGACGAAAATAAAATTGTGTAAAAGTTTCAACCCTTCATATTTATATTAAGAGATGCTGCATTGATCATTTTTATTTTCCATTTAATTACCATTGAAATAAAATTGTCGGGCATTGGAATTTTATCTCACTTCGGAATGACTAAGAAATCAAATTCAACTTTAAAATATCAAAAAGTTAAAGAAACCCTTTTTTGTAGAGCGTTAAATTATGCTGCATCTCTTATTATAAATACGAAGAGTTGAAACTGTTACAATATTTTATTTTCCTCATTCCCAACAATATTTTCAGTAGGTATATTCAAATAAAAAAAAATCGATTTTTTTGAGACAGTCTAATCTTCACCAAAGGATGAAGTGATTCATCAGGAAGGTTTAGATGTATAATTTATTTTCCAAAAACTAGAGATCTCTACGAAAATTACAATAATGTAACCCAGAGCATCGAAATCGAAATTTTACCTACAATCTGTTACAGTTAAGTCACAATAACCATATATAATTATTTTTGTAATTTCTTGGGAAATTAAACCACAATATTTTTAAATTCTTTATCCAGGTTTTCTTATGATTTATAATTTGAATAGTTGTTAATCGATACACATTTCAATACACAAAATCACAAAACTGAGTATACATATTTCAAAAACTTAAATATTCATACACAAAAAAAACTATCAAGAAACGCGTTTTATTAACAACATTTCCAATATAAGCGGAAAAAAACGCGCTATCCCAATAAAAACCGTTCCTGGAACGTGCACTTCACTGGATTCCATTTCTAGTAGACTATCATATCGTTGGAATGTCAAAAAATGAAATATTTCATTTCACATTTTGCCACAGATATGATCTACTATGAATGGACCTTAATAAAAATTTGATAACAAAATTTTGCAGTCTTAAACTTCAAAATAATTTTTGATTGTCTAGTTGTCAAATTTTTTCTGTTGTGTCAGTTAGGGATAAAAATTAATTTCTACTCATTTTTTCTTGACAACGGTAGCTGGAACGCTACCGAAACGTTGAAATAAAGAATTTAAAAATATTGTGGTTTAATTTCCCAAGAAATTACAAAAAGAATGAATAATATACCACAAGGAACATACAGAAGATTACCATATATAACTGTTACTGATCATACAAAATTTGAATTTGACATTTGAATTTTCAAGTTTTTTTAGCCGATATTTATGATTCAACTTTTATTTTCCATTATTCGCCACAGTGGCTATTCCAATTGAACTAAACATCTATTATGGCGAATAAAATACTTGTATAAATAAATGTAAAACTTACCTTATGTCCTCTTTCCCCATGATGGTCATTATTCCTATGTCCTCCACCGGAACGATGTCCGCCTTCCCCTCCATCCCGATCCCTATCGTGATTCCTTCCACCCCTGTGATCACCCCTCTCCCTATGTTCCCTATTCTGTCCTCCTTCGTGACTACCCCCTCCACTTCCGGCACCACCCCCACCACTAACGGTATCTTTAATCACCGGTTGTTTGCGTATACCTTCTTCTTCTTGCCGTTTTTCATAATGAATGAAATCATCGAAAATTGACGTCGAATGCCTATAAGAATGCATGATACGCAGGACTTGCACTCCTTTCGAATGAGGCACTTCCTGAGTGTCTCTCGAATTCGTTACGGGTTTGTTGTCGTTATTCTCCAATCGGATGTGGCGTAATTGAACGTTGGGGACATCTTTGACGTAAATCCAGCGTACCTAGGAGATAATATTTTCAGGTCATTTGAACTACTCATAAAAAATTACACAACCATCTTTATAGAAACTGGTAAAATTGATTTCAAAGTTACCTTGAATTGTCCTTTCCATTTATCTTGCGACCAAACTGAACTATTTGCGTTATAATCCACAGCTGATACCATCTGCGCCATACCACAAAAATGTCCTGAACCGTTTACAGAAAAGAATAGATAAATATTACCACGTTCCCTAAAAGCGTGATCCAAACGTTTGTTGCCGTGTTCTGTACTGCACCATATCTCATATTTGATACTCCTAGGAAATAAAAAAATCTATTCATACTTGGAATGAAGCAAAAAACATTCATCTGTCGATGCAAAGGAAATTACTATAATATTAACGAAAAGTCCATCAAGTGTATGGAAAATTGAGAATAGTGAGGAAGAAAAGAAGCTATGCTGGCATTTTCTCGAAGATAAATGTACTGATCAATATGTAATAAATAAGGCAACAAATTTACAAAATATACAAATAACGAAATATAAAAAAGAAATACGTGAGAAAATTTTAAAACTTTTACTATACCATTATATACAGGGTGTTTAAAAAAAGGTAACACCGTCTCTAGGATAGGTAAAAAACAGAAAAATAATTGGGGTTGGCTTAGTGAAATTTTTTTCTAACGCCATCCGTTTTCAAGATAAAGGGCGTTGAAGAAAATGAAAAATTACACATTTCTTACGATTTTGCCGAAACTACTGGCACCATT
>CAJUYH010003057.1:35333-57012 GCA_910591685.1 Galerucella tenella
AATGGTGCCAGTAGTTTCGGCAAAATCGTAAGAAATGTGTAATTTTTTATTTTCTTCAACGCCCTTTATCTTGAAAACGGATGGCGTTAGAAAAAAATTTTACTAAGCAAACCCCAATTATTTTTCAGTTTTTTACCTATCCTAGAGACGGTGTTACCTTTTTTTGAAACACCCTGTATTTAATCCTATAAAACAAAAATAAAAAGCCATGTATTAAAAGTGATGCAGAAGGTACATGTAGAAAAATATTTCACTTAAAATAACACTACCTTCATTTTTTAAACTTACCTGTGGATATCATCTTCAGAATAAGATTTTATAACAAAGAACCTTGTGTTGGGAGCAGTCAAATCGAAATCTGTGGGATTATAATTATTTTTGCCTTTTAACTCGTCTAAAACTGGATGTGTGAGAGCTGCAGTAGTAGTAGGTGGAGTTTGAACCATCATAGCTGGCAAAGGAGGTGGCATCATCCCCTAAAACAATTTTCACATAATATAATCAACTAATCTGATAAAAGTTGCAAAATTAATATAAAATATCTGACGTACCTGTATGTGTCCCGGGGTCATACTGACTTGAGGTGGCAAATGTGGAGGCATCATACCTTGTGGCTGATAAGCAGGCATTGGATGCTGGGGACGTGGAGCCACGGTGGGTACTTGCCTATTATTAGGGGGCCCTGTCCAACCAGGTCTTACGGCTACAGTAGATGCGACAACGTTTTTGGGAGGATTAGTAACAACTGGTGGTAGCTGAGGAGGGGTTTTGTTCGTATCCCAAGTACCTATATCCATATTGTGCTTACCCGGGACGATTGGACCAGGGGGCATGCCTGGTCCTTTCTTTTTCAGCCCTTGGTTTTGTATAGATAGTTGAGGCTTAGCAGGCTGGCTAGCTATACTCGCCCACGTTGCTTTCTTTGGTTGACCCAGAGATTCCTTTGAATCCATAGATGCTTTCAAGTCTGCAAACCAATACAATTCAACTATTCAATTGTAGAAAAAAAATTTACTTACCTAAATTTTGCATGGCTTGTTCCACACTTTTAAGAGTAGAATCAGGCATAGCCTGTGTATACATATTCTGATGATCCCTATAATAATCATCGTATTTGCGTTGTCCTCCCAGTTGACTGCCCCATGTGCTGAAGTCTCCGTTGCTGTGGAAATAGTTGAATGAAGAAGGTTGGCCAGCAAAAGCTGTTGGAGTTGAGAATGTTGTTGATGGTCCAAACATACCTAAACATATACAAAAATCAAACTTTGTATAATATAGCAAGATTATAATAAAACGGAATTTTTTTTATATAAAACATACATACCATCCATGGAGTAAGAATCGTGAGGATAGCCACTTAGGAACGTCATTGGATCTGTTCCATTTGACCATGTTCCATCTCCTACACCATAAGCTTGATAAGGATAAGTACCCCCACTTCCGTAGTATCCTTTATGAAAAAACCATTTTCATAATAATCTCAAATATTAACAATTTGAATAAAATTTGCAAAACAATACAGGAACACGATGAAATACTTTAATAATTCTGTGGACCTTAAAATTTAGTTTTGGGAACCATTGAAAAGAGTGTTAATTTAATGGTTCATGTTCAAAATGTGATAAACAAAATAGCACAACTATAAATGAAATTAACTGTTTCCAATTAATATACTTATTGATAGTTATGGACAGTTTAGAAAGAAATAACTTTGAATGTAACATTTCAAAAAATATCTGATTTTGGTAGCAGCATATATTTTAATGATACATTCAGCATTCTCAGTTCCCATAAACAAATATAATTTTGATAAAAAAATTAATACCTATTAAACCCCACTGCATGTGTTAAATAAAATAATTAATAAAAAAGAGAAAAAAAGAAATACAAAATTGCAAAACCATCACTTATGCTGGTAATATTTCTAATAATATTTCAAAGATAATTTTTTAATGAATATAGTAACCAATCAAATTACTTAATTTCAAGTCATGTGTCAAATTTCATCCAATCACCGCTGTATTACAGCGATTATTTTTTTCACTTGTCAAAATCTGACATTTTGGTGGTTTTAACCAATAGCAAAACATTATTCTAGCCAATCATTCGGTATTATACTGATAATTCTGCTTCCTCATCGATAAAACCTTGTTTACATCGAAACCTCAAAATTTTACTTTGAATTTGTCATTATTGACAACTAAAAGTGCTTCGAAGTTTTTGAAAAATGAACACAAACCGATTGAGTGCCATCACCCAAGAGAATATTGAACATTCAGGTAATACAAAATTTTAAATTGTTGAAAAAAATAATCTTCCCAAATACAACTCGCTCTTCAAATTTTATCACATAATTTTTTATTTTCATCACTCAAACTGGTTTATTTGAGGCAAAAACATTCAAACAAACCGAATTTAGATAAAATCCCTCGTCCTAACGGACTCGTGATTTTATCAATCGGTTTGTTTTCATATTTTTGCCAAATAAACAAGTTTTCGTGGAAAAGAAAAAATTATCGATAAAATTTGAAGCACTCGTGGTATTACCTTTGATAATACCCTACATGTGGTGTTTTCAGTTTGGTGTTTATTTTTTATTAAAAATTAATTAAACGTAAAACTGACAACTGGATTAAAAATGTCGGAAATATTTGGTATTGCATCTAACGATTCAATTAATTTACCAATCGTACTTTTCACCACTGTAGTTTTAAATAAAAATGAATCATTTTTGATTAAAACTAATAAAGTTTGTATTGAAAAGTATTAAGCGTCAGATTGACAATCAATTTTTTGATATCTACAAAGTAAAAAATTATCTTATCGAATACTCCTCGGGTCTTGATAAATACTCAAAATTTTGTTGTAGAGAATCCTTCAAGCGTGTTGCTTAAAGATAATAGCCCTCGGCCTGCGGCCTTGGGCTATTATCAAGCAACACACTTTCAGCATTCTCTATGACAAAATTATCCTCGGTATTATCAAGACCCTAGGGGTATTACTACTGATAATATCTTTAGCAGCAAATACAACAATTTCTTATGAAACAGAAAGCAATGTAAGTAAAAAATTGTTAAATGTGAAAACAAAAATATCCCCATTAAAAAAATCTGGGATGTATAAACTTTAATGTCCAAAATGTAATGCTGTCTATATTGGTCAAACCAATGGAAATTTTGATATTAGACACAATGAACACTTATTAACATACAGATTAAAACAGCAAGATAAATCCCATTATACAAAACATCTTCTTGACACCAATAATTCATTAACACCCAACACATGGTACATGGTACACAGACGGCTCAAAAGCAATAGAAGGAACTGGGATAGGAGTGTTCGGGCCAGGAATCAAACACTCTGAAAGCTTGGGAAAAACCCCAAGTATATTTGCGCCCAGTTCCATATTGATAAAGGATACAGAAGACAAAGGATTATCATAATGTCGGATAGTCAAGCAGCCATTAAGGCACTGAGCTCTTGTGTAATCAGTTCCAAAATGGTGTGGGAATGCCTAGACAAACTCAATGAACTAGTCGAGAACAACATAGTCACCTTACTATGGATTCCAGGACACACTGGAAGAGAAGGAAATGAAATAGCAGATGAACTAGCAAAGAGGGGGACTGAAATACCTTTCTGGGGGCCCGAACCCTTTTGCGGAAAAAGCCCCAATGTAATATTGGAAGAAATAAGTAAAGCCGAGAAAAAGAGAAGATCTGACCATTGGAAAGATCTAGTAGGGCTTATACAATCAAAGACTCTTCTGGGTGACTACAACCGGTTGAGATCAAAAGAATGCATAAGTCATAGTAAAACTGTGCTAGGAGTTTTGACAGGGATCCTAAAGGGACATTGTCGCCTGAATGGGCACCTGAAAAAGCTCAAAATAGTGGAGGAAGAAGAATGCAGATTTTGTGGAATGGAAGAAGAAACCTCCATCCACATACTTTCCAACTGCACAGCACTCCAGAATCCTAGAGCACAGCACCTGGGAGATTACTGGATAGAAGAGGAACATTTGCCTAAGTTGAAGCCTGCAGACATTCTAAAATTCCTCCGGGAAATAGGACTAAAGGAACTACTAGTTTCTGAGACTCTCCTCAGAAACTGAGTAGAAGTAAGGGAGCACAATAGATCTTTTAGGTATCAGTGAATGTCACCCCAAAAATCACACATACATACACAACACCTAACACAGAACTAGAAGTACTACATATTTGTGATAAGAAACAAGAACTAAATTTTCTCGAAGACTTAAAAACTAGAATGCCTTCTAGTTTTTAATTCTGTGATCTCTTAAAGTTGTAAATGAACAGATACATCTAGGGAGCTCTTCACTATTGACTGTCTTCTTAAGTAACAATTATAAATATGAGCAGATATAGTTTTCATTTTTTCCTATATCATTGGACAATTAGGTATACAGATCTTAAATAGGAAAACAGACATCCAGGGTCCAAACAGTAAATTCAACAAATTAGGCATTCAACTGGAATTTTACAATCTGTATATATAAGTATATTACTTAGCACTTTCATAATATTGATGAGCAAAGCTTATTTAGATTTTGTTAATCAAAGTAAACATTAAACCTTTATCAATATTTCCACACAACAAGATAAGGCTCTAGCAGTCAAAAGTATATTTTAAGCTTGGAACTCCAATTGTTCAGAGACGAAGATAAAAAGTAAAATTACTGAGTCAACTATGTATTAAAATATGCAGGAGACATAGAACATTCCACAACTGAAATTAATCAATTTATATTTTAATAAATATATATTTTGAATGACTCACAAACCTTAATTTAAATCTTACCTGCTGTACTCATATTGTAAATATCTGTTGCACTTGAAATTGGAACGGAAGCACCATATGCAGTGTGAGCTGTTGTGTTTTGTTGTTGAGTCCTCCATGGTTCAAATTCTTCAGAGCTTGCTGCTCCTTCTCCCACACCTAGCTGTTCTTTAGGGCCATTGGAGACTAGAACATAATATTGATAATTAGTACTTATGCATAATCAAAAACATTTAGCAAAATAAAAACATAAATTCATAAATATAGTTACAATGTGCCTACTGAGGTAAGAATATATATATATATATATATATATTATTATATAAATTGTATTGTTAATCTCTAGTCATATAAAAACCAATTATATTTTGTGGTATTTTTAGAGAAAAATACTTATTTTAAAGTACACTTCATTTTTTCAAGCTTTCATTGCACTTCAACATCAGTACAAAATGTGTGATAAAAAAATTATATCTAAAACCTCCATTATATAAAAAATACAGAATTCAAATTTTGATTATTTCACCAAACTCATGATAAAATTGAAAGTGACTAGTAAAGTTTTGACTAGTATTATAGAGTTATAATAAGGTTTTTATTTTTTTCAGTTTCAAGTCTAGGTCTATAAGATTTGAGTAAATTAAATAGTTCGTTAGTATTGGTCTTAGTATTCATTGGATGTTCTTCTTGGGATATTTTAGCCATTTCAATAAAAAGTCATTCCATATAGTTTTTACATTTGTCAAGTACTTCAGTGTTCTTAGAAGTCTATACTATACATATATATGGGAAATTGTCTATAAAGACACAATCATGTTTAATATAATGCAAGTTAGGTATATCTAAAATACTTTTGACTTAATATTCGAATCAGTTATATACAGCATTTGTCATATAGGTACCATAAAATAATATTTTAATTACTTTTCCATTAAAATCTATAAATGTGGTTTATTATATAGAGAATGAAATGTTAACCAACATACAATTATTAATGTGAATGAATGCAGTTTTATGAACATAACATGTGATAAAAAGGGTATTGATTTGAATATAAAATAAAAACAATGCTTAGATGAAACTATTAAATTTGCTAGATTGGTATATTTTGCCAAACAGTAATATAAAACAGTTGGGTTTAATTTTTAATAGCACATATCAAATTTAGTGCTGAAAATAGCTACAATTTTGTTATGAATACCCAATCTTATTGTTTGAGGTATATCACTTAAATAAATGCTATACATAGAATACAGTACTGGGTGCACTAATATTCGAATAATATAAATTTCTATCAAAAGTAATTTACCTATTAAAACATTTACACCAAAATATTTAAAATTTGAATTCATTTGACAAAAGTACAATAATATAGAAAATTAGTGATTATAAAAACATACCTTGATTTCCCTGTCCTTTCATCCGCTAAAGGATCCATTTATGTAAGAGAAAACAGAAATATGTTAGAATTACTGATATATTTGATTATATCCGCTAAACTTTGTGTCAAATTATATTTTGATTTTTACCTGATCTGACACGCCTGCTGACATTGACTAATCTTTGTAATAATTTCAGTTCTTTAAAAATAGTTAGAGTCACGGCCACTATTGCACTAATAATTGCTATCCACTTACACTATCACTTCTTATTGTGTCCATTAATAAACAAAATTATTTTAACAAAATAAAGAACACTTTAGTCTAACAATGGCGTTTAGTTAACCTGTCTGTCTTTCTGAACCGCTAACTGCGATTACGTCTCTTGTCATTAATTGACGTTTTCGTTTAGTCGATTTCCAGGGCGAACCATCTTAAAAACGGTTCATTACCGGTGAAATTTTTCTTATGAAGTTGAAAAAAGCCCAACATTGGCAATATCCCTCAAATGAGATTAATTTATCACAACTTTTCATATTATCTTCAAATATTGAAGGCCCTTTCACAACTAAACCCTAGAACAAATCCTGAAATAAAAGGAAACAGTCCACGAATTATTTTTTTTCGATTTAACCACATACATATAATCGAACATTTCTCAAAGATCGAGGTCGATTTATTTACTGCTTCTTTTTAACTGTAAAAAAATGATAGCGACCCATCGCAATGTCATTTTAAATATTTTTTGACACGTTGGCCTGTTGGAGCCCCATTAATTTCAGAGACTTGTCTCTGTTAATTTGTTAAAAGTATCATGGGTCAAAAATTTCAATATGATGAAAGTGGAGGAACATTTTTCTATTTTCTATTATCATTTTTAGCACTTATTTTAATTCCAGCTACATTTTATTACTGGCCAAAAAAGAAAAAGCGAGGTTCGAAATATTAGTTTTACCTTAATTTTAAGTACTAAAATTTAATAGTTTTTGATGAACCATAAAATTATATTCATTTTTATTTTAATATATGATGATAAAATTTTTCTTACATTGGTTAGTTTGTTAGGTTAGTTTTTGATTAATATGTTTTTTTTTTTCATTATTGTAGATGTCAAAGAAGAAAACAAGGAATGCAAATGTTCAGCATGTGTTTCAAAAAAAGAACATTTGAAAAAATTGGAACCTTGGAGGGGCCCCAAAAATTTTTTAATAAAATTAGTGATTATAGTTGGTTGGGTGATACTATTCTTATTAGCTTACAAAGTATCACAATTTGATTATGAAATGTCGAACTTCGATCCACATGAAATACTAGGAATCCAACTTGGTGCTAGTCAAGGAGAAATTAAAAAAGCTTACCGAAAATTATCGCTCATTCTCCATCCAGATAAGGATACTGGTAATGAAAAAGAGTTTATGAAGTTGACCAAAGCATATCAAGTGAGTATTTAGTGAATAGACAAATTTTTATTGGGATATCAAAATTTTATTTCTACAAAATCTTTTCTTAGGCTTTAACAGATGAGGAAGCCAGGCGAAACTGGGAAAAATATGGTAATCCTGATGGGCCTGGAGCTATGAGTTTTGGAATTGCTCTACCATCATGGATAGTTGAAAAAGAAAATAGTGTTTGGGTTCTAGGTCTTTACGCACTTGTTTTCATGGTAGCCATGCCTATCATTGTAAGTATTTCTAAGTTTTCTTAAAATTAGTGATTAGGTAATCAAATAATAATTTTAGGTTGGTACATGGTGGTATAGAAGTATCAAATACACAGGAGATCAAGTGTTGTTAGATACAACACAGCTATATTATTATTTTTTTAATAAAACCCCAAATATGGCACTAAAGCGTGTTATAATGATTTTGGCAGCCAGTTTGGAATTTGACAAAAAACACAATTCTGAAATAACTGAAAGGCATTCTGATAATGAAGAAGTACCACAAGTAAGTTAATATTTTCCCCCTAAATAAATGACAATCTTATCTGTTTTTGTTTAATTCTAGCTTATAAAGAAACTTCCAAATTTAAGTGAAAAGAACAAAGAAAGACCTTTGTGTTATTTGTACAGCATTAAAGCACGTGCCATAATACATGCCCATTTGAGTAGGATACCTCTGAATCCTCTTACTTTAGAACAGGATAGAAGATACATAATTGGAAAATGTCCATTCTTAGTTAATGAACAAGTTAATTGTGTAAATCAGCTCATTATTATGGCATACACCAGAAGAAGTAAGTATCATGCTCTCTTTTTTAGCTAGTTACCAATGTGTGATACTTTTAATAACTTATTAATATTTCAGTTCCTAAGCTACCACCAATCGAAACAATAGAAAATTGCATGAAGCTATCACCAATGATAGTGCAAGGTCTTTGGGAATTCAAATCTCCTCTTCTACAACTTCCCTATATCAACGATGATAATTTGAAATATTTTATGTCTAAAAAACGTCAAATCAAAACATTACAACAATTTGCTCAACTCAAAGGTGAAGAAAGAAGAAACCTACTGAGAAGTTTAAATGATGATGAGTATGAAAATGTTATGAAGGTGCTGGGAAGAATGCCTTATATCGACTTCCAAATTCAAGTAGAGGGTGAGTACAGTAGATTTTTCCATACTTAACACATATTAGAAATATGAAATTCTGTTGTATGATTTGATCTCAAACAATTCTTCTTTGTAGTTATGGATGATGACAATCCAAACGAAGTAACAGCTGGAGCAATAGTTACTGTAACTGTAACTCTAAATAGAAAAGATATGAGTAGCCTTTTCGGTGATGAATCAGCCAAAGATACAACAGAAATAACTGAAAACGGTACAGACGAAGTAAAGGAAACTGCTGGCGATGAAAATGTCGTCAAGAGACCTGCTTGGTTAAAACAAAAAAAAAGTATGTTGTGCCTTTGAGATATTATTTTATATAAATATTTATAATTCTTTATTTAAGGCGGTAAGAAAACGAAGAAGTCAAAACCAGTGAATAAATCGAACGCCGTTTCGAAACCAAAGACTGAAGAATCGCCAAAGGCGGCAGCGACTCTTGTTAAAAAGAAAGAAACGTCCAAAGTAAAAGAGAGTAAAAAAGAACAAGACGATGAAGATACTGATGAAACAGATGAGAGCGATATAGAAACTAACGATAACGATAAATCTTCTGCAGAAGAAGAAGGAGAAACTAACAACAAAACAAACGATGATGACGATCAGGAATGGGAAAAGTTCCAAAAGATCCATGACAGAGAGAAATCTTTGGAAGGAAGATCTAAAACTTCACACGCTGTTCATTGTCCTTATTATCCTTATGATAAACAAGAATATTGGTGGACATATATTTGTGACAGGAAGTCAAGGACACTGCTGACGGCGCCTTACCACATTACTGGTCTAGTTGATAAAGAGACTGTCCATTTAAAGGTAGGATACAATTAAATAATAACGTGAAAGTTAAAAGCTCAAAACATTCCATAGAGATGACATTTATTTAAAGACCTAGTGAAAATATTTTATTTACATAGAGACTACCATCTTTGTAGAATTTTTATTAATTTTTTTTTGTGTAGTTTACGGCACCACATTGGACAGGAGTATACACTTTCACTGTGTGCCTGCGTTCTGATTCCTACATAGGTTTCGATCAACAGAAAGACATCAAATTGGATGTGAAAGAGGCTCCGGCAGAAATAACGGAACACCCCCAATGGGAGTTTGAAGATTCCGAAGAAGAGGATCCGGCCGAAACTAACGATAGAGAATCGGAATATGCTACAGATGAAGATTTACCAGATGATTAGGGCAGGATTTATTTAATTTTCGATGTAGATAGTGATTAACGAGAGTTTTGAAAGATGTGATACTTAATATTACTTTGCATTTTAATACAATAACAATAGGTATAAAAAGCGGCCTTTAGTTTTGTTTGTTGATCAAATATATAGGGTGGGTCATGAACGTTTTGCAAAATATTTTATGACAAAATAAATTTTCTTTAATTGTGGGCATAGAATAAAGTAAGTTTTTGTATTGAATTTGTTTGATTTTTCCTAAATTTTATGTATCGAGACTCAAGATATTTGAGAATGTATGACATCTTTTAGAATAATTGTTATAAAATGGTTATCACAGGAAGTTTAGTTGTTAACAGAATTGAGTGAAACATTTTGATATACAGAGTGTTATATTGATGTGCTTTGAATAACGATTTTGCAAAATAATTTGGTTTTCAGTTTTTTTTCTACTGTAAAAAGTTTTGGCAAGATTAATGGAATATGTAGAGGGAAGTATCAATCGACATTCTGTTTTGGAGGATCCTAAAATGTTAAGGCGGTTCTTGATAATGACTTTGTTTGACTTTCTGTAATAACCATCTAATTTTTGTAGGGTTTTCAAAATAAGAGAAAGCTGGGGGGTTATTTACATTAAAAAATATATATTTATCACTATTCACTTCACCATCTGCATATAATTTATTAAATTTTTTTCAGATATTTAATTTTGTTTAAAAAAAGCCCATCAAGTAAAAAGATGTTGTTTACTTCGTTTTTTTTTTGTGTTCAGTCCAAAATATTCTGTAAGTGAAATTCCAGTCAAAATGTTTTTGTATACTTTTGAAAATACATCTTATAATACTCATTACAAAATTTGAAATTACCAAACTTTCATCTTATAGCATCCCAAAGCAATTAATAGAGAAAAGCTTTTGATGTAAGGAATTTAAAAAAATTTAGCATATAGGGACTTTCATCCCTATAGAATTTTGGAATCCTCAACAATTTCGATCAGTCCTTCCCCGACTCATAATTAAAACAAACTGCGACTTGGAAACGAGAGACTATTACAAAATAATTCCAAAATTCCGGGTCACCTATAAACATTTTTTTGAATCAAGATGAAAGTATTTTTAAAATTATTGAATATTAAGCAGTTTTTAGCAAATGGGTGATTGGAAATTACTGATTTTGATGTATATTTATATTTCTATTAAAAAAATATTTAAAGTTTTCAAAACTTACCATTTCCTTTACCCCTCCACATTACAGGAAGCACTCAACTGATGACAACATTAAATAAACAAGGGTAGAAACAATATTACAAACGTTTTCACTTCTCAAATTTAAATAAATAATTTTATTTTTGAAATATTCAAATGAAAACAAATTGAGATATTCTTATAAAACTTGCAAAAACTGGCAAACGTTCCGTGCTTCAGTAAGCATGACAATTTCTCTAATAATATATTTATCACATTTCAACAATTATAATTTAACATAGGTAAGTATAAAAACAACATCATGCTTACTTCACATTTCTTTTACAAATATATGATATATAAAAATAAAACTGCGTACTGAAAGTTGAAGATCCGCAAAAATTTATTATTCGTAATTAAAAAATATGGAAATAATAATTTCGGAGGAGCCCTGTATTCTTCATATACATTATTTGGTAATTTTTACTAAGTTGAATAAGATGCAACGAAAAATTCCTTAAAAAAAGTTTTATTGATGTTTGCATACAGGGACCATCTTGTGATTCTAACATGATTTAAACTTCCACACAAAATCGACACAATTATTTTGTGTTTAAAAGTCTTCGCGATTTTTATTAAAAAATATATTTGTTCTTAAATTTGTGCGAATCGGCATAAATACGCGAAGTTTTTCTTTTAAAATTCATTTCCAAAGTATTACAGTAAATTAATTTTTATTCAAAGTGGACTGTAATACGTTGGTGAAAGGATTTTAAAACACTAAAATTTCTACACTACTTTGTTTAGCGGTATTTTGAATTAGTGGCAATTATGTAACAGATTTTGTGATTCAACACCTTGGAGTATATATTACCAGAGATGAGACATTTGCCAAATACTTTTTGATATCATAGCAGAAGGGATAAGAATACCAAAAATAGTGAATTTATTGGAAATGGACAATACATTTTAGAAAACTGATTGATTCCATGCAGAAGTGAGAAAACTTGAAAAGCATGATAAAGATGTAAATAATAAATTCTATTTTTACTACATCTTCCATGTTGATTCGGATTCCTCACTAGCTAGTTATTAATGCAAACACAACTGTTTACCTGAAATCACTCCAACATTTTAAGGATGATGATGTCCGCTCATTAAATAAAAACTCCACAGTAAAGGTCAAGAAGACCTTGAAATATAATGGTGACTACTAAGCTCTGTATCCGAAGAAAGGTTTTTTTCTTATGGTAGCAAGATTATGAAACAGCACACTTACTTTGATCACTTAAATTTCAGATAGAAAAACTTGAAAGAAGTTAAAAACTATGAAAGTATTTTATAAAAACGATTTTATATTTTAAATAAACAGTACTATTTTGTTCATCTCTGTTTTTTACTTACGGATATGAAACTACATTTTTATTCTTTTTTAATAAAATAGTGTCTAATATTTATAAAAAAAAAAAATTCGCATAACATACAATTGATTTTTTTTGTAATATTTGTATACCTGATTTTATGGGGTGAAAAATCATTTTGGCTCATTTAAAAAAATTAAAATTCTACTATTGCCACTAATACAATACACATGAGTTTAAGTTTACTAAAATATGTAAGCCATTTTAATATATACAATGTCACTATAAAATATAAACAAATGTATGTAAAAAAGGTGAATATACTGTGAAAAATAGTTTATATCACACTAATAATGAATCCACAGCGCCTTAAAAAGTTGAAATATAAGCAAGGGAATCATTATTTTCGAATTTGTATTTAATTTTTTTTTCAAGACGCACTATTCAGATTGAAAATTGACAATACAACCTGAATTCATGAGCAATTGATGAATCCACTGTTGAAATGTATTTTTCAATGTTATTTAATATTCAGGGTAATCAACTTATACTCCGGAGTAAAGATAAACATTACAAAATAATTTTATAATACAGAATATTTCATAATATATGGTTACAGCATATTTTTTTAATGAAACACTATACTGAATTTCAATTTCACTCATTTTCCCATTCTTGTTATACATGGCTTTACTAATTTCTACCAGGTACTCTTAAATCTACATTATTTTAAATCAACGAATGAGGGTTAATATTTTAAAGTTAGTCTAGTTCTGCAACTCGTTTTTATTGGGTAAGAACTAAGATCCATGATTTTCAGGCTTATTTTAAATGGAACATTCTGTATTTTAGATCATCTTTATAACCACTTATACAATATACTTTTGAACAGTCCCTAAACATGAATGTGACAGTTGGTGAGATTTCGATTTTTAAGAATAAAAACTACAAATACTATAAATTAGTCCGTTTGATACAGTCCAGACAACGTCAACTCTAGCACCGCGTATATTAGAAAATAATTTTTAAATGTAAAGTTGGACTCTGTCTATAGCTTTTAATAGTATATTACATAACGTGTGTGGAAAGTGACATTTTTCACACGAGTGGGAAATATTGTAGCACGAGGCATGAGCCGAGTGCGACAATCACACGAGTGTGAAAAATCACTTTCGCACGAGTAATGTACAGTATTTTTCCTACTATCACGTGATAATTCCACCAAATAATGTGTAATCAACATCTGACTTATTAATACAATTAAAGTCAACATAATTGATTTCAAAATTGACAATAACTATCAATAGTGACAAAAATTCAAGTAGTTCAACCATATAAATCATATAATATACATAGGTTATTACAATTATTAATTGGTTGGATAATTATAGAAATTGAAATTATTTGTTCATCATACTTGATACATACTTATCATGAATACCTTTCAAGATGATTACATTTTCCTACTATTATATCAGGTGATTTGGATTAGTTGGTACAACATCGGACTTCTGACGGAAAGTACGCGGGTTCGATCCTCGACCGCACCCTAAATTTTTTTTAATCAAGAAAATGACGAAAATTTCACCTTCCAAATAGATCGCTCCAAATTTAGATATTACATAGGTAAATCTAATTGAAAATTATATATTTGACAGCTTGTCAGTGGTCAATCTTAATAAAAATTATACATTTGACAGCTTTTTTATCCGTACACGTAAGGATAAGTTTTTTTTCCGTACGCGTATGAATAAAGGCCACTTTTCATAGAACTAGACAGTGCGATATGTCACTTTCATATGTGATCGTAGGAAAATTAAATTTTTTTTCGTATCTATTGAAACAACAGAGATACCAAACTGATCATCCTGTATCCTGTATCCTATGTTTATCTCAAGTGTAAATTGAGTTTAATAACTGACTATCCAGACTTTTTGATATAAAATAAAGATTGTTTTCTAAGCAATGTTCAAAAATAAGTCCAAATGTGTTGAAGGTCTCTAAACTTAAGCAGAGACACTAGGGTGAGAAAGGAAAAGTCGAATTAACAGCTAACTATACTTTTCAAAGTAATTGGCCTAAAAAACCAGTGTATAAGGAAAATATTTCAAATTCAATAAATGTCACTTGAATACTGAACAGAATAAAGTTTATTAATTTTCATATAAAAAAAGGGCTAAGAAAACATTCAAATTTCCACTATATTCCATATAGGGATTTTATATCATTAGATTCACCATATTCGATAAAAAAAAAAAACAGATTGTACTATCGTAATTAAATGTATAACTTTCGCTTAGAAACGTACTACATTAAATACACTAACTTAACACTGTATATATTTTTTTATAAACTTTTATCACTACAATTTTTACAGGATATAAAAAAAATAATGTAAACAGAGTAAAATCGAAAATGGAATTTTATAAATATCAAAATCAATTACACTTTGGGGCACTTTTGTATACAAAAATAATCTAAATAAAACTTGGTATCTGAAACCAACTTAGATGGGTCTTGTTTTATCAAACAATTGTCATTGAAGTGTTCGTATTCCGATACATATAACATATTTGTACATAACTTTTAGGATTAATCAGCCATTTATATTTATTGATATTTCAATTTAAAATATCGGTTGACAAACACTCCTTACTTACATATCTACTTTCAACTCAAGTACATCACCTTACAATATTTTTGTTAATCAAGTTCTCCTCTTGGCCTTTATCTGCGTTCTAGGTCTATTCGAAGTCGGTGGTCCTGCACCAATACTAAATCCTCCTGCTGTCATCGGTGCCGCAGCTCCAAAAGCTGGAGTTGCGGTCGGTGTTGTAGTTCCAAAAGATGGAGCTGCGGTCGGTGCAACAGCTCCAAAAACTGGAGGAGCGGCGGTATTACCAACAAAGGAAGCACCAAACGCAGGGGGAGCTGTATTACCAGTGTTGAAATCAAATTTTTTAGCGGCTTCACCACTCGGTGCTCCAAAATTAAACACTCCCGGCTTCTCACCAGCTCCGCTGCCGAATGTGAAAACCGATCCTCGGCTAGGGGTACTATTTTGTTGTTGATTGAAGCTGAATTGAGATGATGCAAAGTTACTTTGAGGAGTAGACTGAACTTTGTTAAAACTTGGACCTAAAAAATACATTATTTTTAGCAAAAACTCAAATAAATTGAAAAATATATTTACTTGCAGTACCAAATGGTTGTGTTGGTGGAGCAGTACCAAACGCTTGGGTGACTGTAGGATTTCCAAAACCACTTGCCACATTTCCAAATGTACTATTCTTATTAGGTGTTCCAAACCCTGGAGACTGAGCACCAAAACCAGTATTACTCTGTCCAAAGGTACTTCCAAACGATGGTGTTGTCGTATTTGTAGAAGGAAAAGTCCCACTGGTAGTATTTTTACCAGTAAAGGTGAAATGAGCGCCGGAAGCTGATGTAGTTGCAGCTCCACTACCAAAAGGACTTTGAGTGGTACCAAATAACGAACTTGTGGTAGATGGACTGGTGAATGTTGCATTTGCTCCTCCAAAATTAAATGAAGATGTGGTAGTAGTAGTACCAAATGCTGGTGTACTGGTAACAGGAGCGCCAAAAGGAACTTCCGTAAAAGAAGAACCTGTATTATTATTACCAAAAGATGATGCAGTTGCACCTCCAAAATTGGGTACATTTGATTTTACAAATATCGAACCTGGGTTAGCTCCAAATCCAGGAGCAGTTGTAGTACCAAATCCAGTAGTCACTGCAACGGTAGCAGCTCCAAAACCGCTATTAGATGGTGTGGTGTTTCCACCAAAATTAAAAGCTGATGTTGTGGAAGTACCAAAACCAGGTGCATTATTAGCTGTATTGCCAAATACACCAGCACCAGCTGCAGTTCCAAATCCACTACTAACTGTAGTTGCAGTACCAAATCCATCACTAACTGTAGTTGCAGTACCAAATCCACTACTAACTGTAGTTGCAGTACCAAAAGTACTACCCAAGGTTACAGGTGCGACAAAATTACCACCTCCGAAATTTGTGCTAGTTGTTGAAGGACCAAAAATATTATTAGCAGATGTTACTGGAGCACCAAAACCAGATGTATTTGCACCAAATCCTTGGATAGAGGCATTACCAAAACCTGGAGTGGTACTACCAAAGCTACGATTGGGAGTATTACCAAAGGTTGAAGACGCAGTTGTTCCGAAACTGGGAGTTGTAGTTCCAAAGCTGGAAGTTGATGTAGTAGAAGTAGTACCAAAAGTAGGATTTGTAGCAGTTTCAAACCCAGAAGCTGTAGTACCAAAACTAGGCGTTGAAGTGCTACCAAAGCTAGGAGTTGTGGTTACAAAACTGGGATTATTACTGAAGTTTGTGTTTACAGTAGAAACACCAAATCTTGTTGTGTTAGATGTTACCGGTGGTACAGCAAAACCAGCAGAAGTTGTGGTTGTAGGAGGGATACCAAAACCAGTACTAGGGTCAGATTTAGGTTGAAAACTACTAAAAGCTGGTATTGTGGGAGCAGTACCAAAGGTACTAGAAGTAGATGGGCTTGTGATCAAATCTTTATTTGCTACTGACATTACTGTACTAGGGCTAGATTTAGCAGTACTGACAGCATTAAAAAAATTGCCAGTGGATGAAGTAGTACCAAAAGGAGAAGTAAAACCAGGTGGTTTAGTAATGGGAGAGGCTGATGAAGATTTTCCAAAATTGAAAGGAGTGCTAGGAATATTAGCAGCAGGAGGTCCAAACGTAAAAGATGGTTTCACACTATCACTTGATTGCTCTGAAGCATTCAAACTTGTAGGGGTTGGAAATGACGAAGCAATGGATTGAGAAACGCCACCAATTGCAAGTCCAGTATCTGCCTTATTGGGTGTAACTAATGTACTAGTAATTGGAGATGTAAGTACTGATATACTAGTGGTAACAGCAAATGGGCTACTAGGAGTTGGAGAATTTA
This sequence comes from Galerucella tenella, assembly GCA_910591685.1. Taxonomy (NCBI): domain Eukaryota; kingdom Metazoa; phylum Arthropoda; class Insecta; order Coleoptera; family Chrysomelidae; genus Galerucella; species Galerucella tenella. Next base: position 52,819 of record CAJUYH010003057.1, read on the forward strand.
AGGAAAAGGTAGGCTTAGGACTGTTACTAGTTGAAACAGAAGATATATGTTTATCCAAATCAAATTTAAAACCTCCGATTTTTGGTGGAGATGAAGCGGCTGATGTCTCACTACTAGTACTAGTAATGGAAGGACTTTTATTTCCTCCAAAAACAAAGCTTGGAATTGTTTTAGGGACTTCAGCAGTTAACGATTTTGGAGTGAAAGGTAAAGGAGAGGCAGTACTAATATTTTCCAAGTTAGATGTAACTTTCATAGTTGAATTAGAAGAAATGGGATTATTAAAGGTATTGCCATAAGCTAAAGTTGGTATAGGTGACGTAACACCTTGTATCTGTGTTGGAATTGGATTGCATTCAGAAGTTTTTTCTTTATCAATATTGTCAGAAATTTGTGTGGTACTAGGTGCTAAGGAAGCGATACTGGTTGATATTGTGGCACTATTATCAGCTGTTGTTTCTGGTATATTGAATGTAACATGTTTGGCTGTCTTCTTTGGAGATTTTTGTGATAAAATTGAAACTAAAGGTTTATCTATAGTTTGTACAAATTCTGTATCATCAGCATTATCTTGTTCATCTCTTAATAAAGTTGGATATTCTGGTTTTGGTTCAAGAACTGGATCTTTTCCTACTAAGGTACCCATAAGGGCAGCTAATCTATTTTTTCTTATTCTTTCCAACGGAGCATCATCAAATACTTTGAGTACAGATTTCACTTTCTTAGTTTTGTCTTCTTCTACACTTTCATTTTGTGAAGGTTTATCCTCAATTTTCTTTGGTTCCTCTTCAATTGTTTGTGTTTCAACATTAATTAATTTTACTTGCTTTGATTCCTTGGGATTTTCTGTTAGAGTACCTAAAATAAAAGAAAAATCAGAATAAACAAATGTATTTTTTTTTCAAATTTATTTAAGAATTGAAATTATTATATAAACTTACTTATACTTATATATTTTCTTTTAGAGTCTGATCTCTTGATTGCAAAGTCCATTGATGAACGAGATGCTGAGTATTCATCATACATGCATATTTTTTTCGATGCAGGTTTTATTGGACTTGTTGAGGTTTCTAGAAGTGGAGATTCATCTCTTCCTCGTTTATTTGAATCAGTACAATCTTCACTTTCAGTTCTCAACCTCTTACCTGTGTCTTCATGTATTTCTACCTCCTAAAATTAATTTTGATAAATATAATAATATGCTTCTTTAAAAGTAATAAAACATACTTCACTTGCATGTATTCTTTTCCTAGATATTTCCTTCAGGGCATCCAGAACACTTCTTGTACTATTTGAATTTTCAGAATGATTCAAATGTGAAATATTATGACTACTTCCACTTGGCTTTACAAGTCCTTCAAGTAATTTCTTATTATATTCTGGAGTGTGTTTAACATAATCTACAAAGGTATTGAATATAGCAAATTGGATACAAAAATGTTGTAATAGTTACCTGGATTTGCAACTCTAACAGTTACCCGCCTTGGTTTTTGTTCAAGCACTGGTAATTTGTCTTTAAAAAGATGCACAATGGGAAATAAACCTACAGTGCCATATTTAGCTTGATGTGTAGCTGGACGTCTTTGTTCTTTTTGCCTTTCCACTTCATCATTATATTGGACTATACGATTAACAAGACCGGGACTCTTGGCATCTTCAAATGTACTAACGTTTAAATTATATTTTGTTGAAGCTAATAAAGGACCAGGAGGATAATGTGATTTCATTCCTATGAATTCTCTTCTATTACTTCTTGGTGGCGTAGCTACTTCAGATAAGGAGTATCTGAAAAACAGTTATTTTTTGAAGTGATATTTTTTTAGTGGAGAAATACTTACCTTCGAGGTGTCATAATTTGGTTTTTGGGTGGAGTACCAAATACACTATGTAAAGGCGTGGAAGTAACTTTTGGGGACAAAAAGGTTCTATTTGATTCATGTAAAGTTTCATCGTAAGGATTCAGTAGAGTAGTCTTCAGGAATTTTGAGGAATCGTTCAATTTGGAAGAATTAAACATGGTTGAGGTTATGGTACAAAATGCTACTATACTATAGTACTGTGGAGATAGTAAAATTACACTGTGAACTTTTTGTTTATTTAAATTGTTATTTATTTAGCTTATAACACAATGATTTTTCGCCAAGTTTCGCCTTTTAAGTTGTTAATTTTAAAAACTACAATCACGTCATTTCAAAATCACAACGAGCGAAATTTGACAATTTTGACATTAATAGCAACCACAGAAGTGAGGTGAGGTGACTGATGGGTGACTGAGGTGTATTATCTGTGGAAGTGAGCAGCCAGCATGACAAGCAACATTTCTACCATTTCTATGTTTTCTACACTTATGGTGATGTCACAGAACATAGACAAAATAAAAGAGACGGATTGAAGTATAGGCGGTATAAGGCACAACGTTTCTGCGCAACTGACCCGCGCATCGAGTCGCTCCGGTCGTGAGAACTACAAGACTTTTTACAAAAGGGAAATAGAATAAAATGGTTTAAAACGTTATAAATTACATTTCACTTCACTATTCATCCTTCAATGTCGATAAATATTATGAAATATCCTAGTATATCAACTTTTAAATCATTAAAAACGAAAATATACAAAATCAATCATACATTGGCTGGTGTGAATCTAGCTTCTGCTTGTCAAAGTCATAGTGAAAGTGTCTTGTATGTAATTGGTCTTATTCTACATAATTAGTTTATTTGTAAATTTATTAAGGAATTAAGGATTTTAGTTATAATTAAGGAAATAAAAGTAAGTAAACCTTTCAAATATCATCACCAAATATAATACGTCATAGTTGTATTGCTTGGTAAATATTTTTGGCCACTTAGCAATTTGTAGGAAGAATAAAACATTTTTCAAATTTCCATCTGATATCAATCAAAGTGAACAGAGGTACAACATTTTAGAATTTCCTTCTACATCAAAGGTTGTGTAAAGATCATTTTAATAATAATGCATTTACAGGTTCATTATGCAAAATACTTATTAGATTTGTTTTACCTTTGCAATCCTTAGATCATACACTACTACCAAAAGTAGTTGAACATAATAATAGTAGGTACCCAAGCTTTTGAAAATACTGTAGCTATTGCCAGTATTGCCTGTGAAATGAAAGCTTATTTTTTTTAACAATAATGATAGCCTCAAAGAAACTCATCTACCTAACAAATTGTAACTTAAGGTAATGCATTTTATTTATTTTGTTTCAGACCTTTTCCTGTCTTCATAGGAATGAAGAATCTACTTTCTAACTCCTTTTTATTTAAATTTTTGCAGTTTCTGTGAATACTTTTAAAATAATGTGCAATATTGGATGTGATATTGGATTAACTTTCCTAAATATAATGTAAGTTTAGTAAAAATATGTTATTTTGTGATTAATAATATTTTTTATTTTTTCTATGAATTGATGATAATAATATAGATGTAGATTATTTGTTATATTATGTGCAGTTCAATAAAAATTTTATATTAGTGTTGATTTCTCATTTATCTAATTTATGTGTCTTAAAATTGTTTATTAATTATAATCATTTCATTATTAAAAATTGAATAAGTTTTAATTTTCTGTAATGAAATAATTATATAATAAACAATATTTAGACAAATTGTGAGATGTTCATACCCACAATCCCAACTAACCAATTTAAATATCCCGCCCTCAAAAATTAGTTCCAACAACCCTTCCTGGTGCGCTTCGATCGACGTTATGCCAACTGTTACTACAGGGTCGACAACTCTCATTATTTTATATTTCTCTATGTTTTATATTTCTCTATGTCACAGAATTAGTAACAAGTATATTTCTATATATCTCTCATAGACAAAATAAATTATATTATATTTCTCTATGGTGGGGAGTTTAATGAACTGGTAGAAATACCACAGAATACACCAGCCAAACGTGCCATTAGTGACTCTATGGTCTTTTTTTATTAGTAGATACAATGATCTGTGTCGACACTGTCACTTTGACAAACACTTGCCAGAAATCCAGAAAATATTTTATAATAAATAAATATATTGTGCTTCTTTCACACTCCATTATTTAGCAATTTGCCAAACAGTCCATTATCATAGAATAATACTTATATACTGGCCTTTATATAGTAGCATGAGAACTTTACTGCAACACCTTTATGTTCCTTGTGGTATGTTGTTAATTTATTGGGA
>CAJUYH010003058.1:0-35231 GCA_910591685.1 Galerucella tenella
GGAATGTTAAGCTTTTCCTACCCGGTAAACAATGTACTATTAATTTAAAATAAACTCTTGGAAATGTTTTACACTTTTCGTGAACTAGACGTGCATAGTTTTTTATTGCTTTTTTTTATAAATGTAAACAATATGAATATGCGTTTCGAGGGCAACAGGGGCCCGGTCTTTGTCTTGTATTTCTCAGGAGATATAAATATCAGTTACACTTGTCTTTGTACTATCGGTCAGCATGGGCGCGCCCACACATGATTGTGCTTATACCTCTGTTAACAAGATGTCGCGCATTGAATTTGAAATAACGGAGTCTTCGCGCACCTTTGGGAAATTTCATTAAAAAAATAAAGAAGAGTAATTTTGGCTTTTAATTTTTTTTTTCAATTCCCACAGGGGTAGGCACCGCCACCGCCACTGCAGATCGACCCTGGGCCAGCCGTCACAGAGTGAAGAGAATATAAACAATTTAATACAATTTGGTTGTTTTCAAGCAAAAATTAATAAAGTGATGCCTGTTATTAATAATAATGATAATAAAATTATAATTTTTTTAATTATAATTAGGTCGTATTTTTTTAATGTAATTCCACATACATGAATATTACAAGAACTTATAACAAGTGTTAAAAATTCCGTACTTGAACCTGCAAGCACTTTTATCACACCTTCGTTTGTTGCCGCCTAATCATTGTTGCAGGGAAAGAATGGAATGCAATGCAAACTCTACGTTCACAATCCTCTTTTGTTGTTGGGAAATGGGAATTCATGCGGTGGTAAACGATCTAAACAATGTGTTTTTAATTATCTCAATGACCTAAAAAAGTAATTAGTGAAAAATAAAAAAAATTAAAATTATATGTTACCACAATTTCTGACCGTTTAAGTTTCCATCATTGAAGTGAAGAGCACGAAAGACATTAAGCCCCCATCGCTCTTGAAAACCATGTTACTCATGTCAAGTGTTGATTTTTTTGCTCCAGTAATGCGAATGTTTAAGCCACACTCGAATTAATTTAAATATTTCCCTTTAGCTCCTTAAACCGACTCTGTACACCTAATATTCAAAGTTCTCCCTGCCCAGTAGCAAACTCATAAAAAACAGCTTTTGTTTACGTATTGACTATGAAAACTTTCCACTGAAAACAAAACACTATCTCATCTCACTTTAATTCAGCGTACTCCCCTAGAAACATACAACGAATTGTAACTTAGACTTGCCCAGTTCTAACGAATTTCAAGCTTCTTTACCCTAAAGACAATCGATTAGCTCAAATATGTATTTTTCTCTCAGCTATCTCTTCCCACATGCTAAAACACGTATCGCTCCTTCTCTTTCCTAAAAATTAGCGCCAATTCCCCACGCCCGGTGGGAGATCGGAAAATCGAAAGAAACGATCTCTTCGCCAGTAGCTTTCTGTGTATCGCCCAGAGCACTCATGATCCGCGTAAGTCTTCTCTCGTAATGTATATAAAATAAGCCTCTGAAACAAGTTGTAATTTATGTGATTTTGAACTTATTGGGACCTTCTCAATTAATGGATTTCTGTGACTAGTATCACGATCCACTCTAATCACTACCCAACTCTCTTTGACATTGCCGTGTCTTTCTAGTTAACAAAAAAGCCGGTATTGGTAAATGTAACCAGTTCATGTATTTTTTCTGTACAGTGCGGCTTCATAAATAGTTGATTTCATTTTGTACGCATGTAAATGCAGCAATAGTAAGCGCGAAGCGGTATGATATCAGTGGTGCCAAGTAGCGGCATGAAATTGTAGATAACATTTTCTCATGTTTTTTGTTCAGATCTTTACAAGTGTTAGTTCATTAAAGATCGAGTGCGATAATCTGGATATTTTATTAATTAGTAGTTGGTTTAACCCACCCTTTGTATTATACAGTCCACTATATACTTCTCGGTATTGAGTCTTAAAACAGCCAATAACCGAACAAGCTTCATGACATTTTACAGCACAAATTTTGCAAATTATATTCCATTATTGTCTGTTCGCTTTAGGTTTGAATTGGGTAAAATGAGTAGGGATGAAACTTGTTTTTTTTTAATTCGTTGAATGGACACAATTGGTACACCTAATAAACCTCATATTCACAAAGTACTGCCAAAAGCAAGCCTTCTTTCTGTTTTCTTTTCAGCATTATAGAACTCTTGGTACCCTCAATCACGACCACCACTCACCCTTTGTACCGTTTCACGACCGCCACCGCGTTAGTTTAAGATTTTGATTGCTTCTAGTACCACTGCGGTACAAAACGTGGACGCTTTCGCGTTAGTTGATGAACTCCTCAACTTCTGCTTGAAAACAACCAAATTTTGTTAAATTGTTTTTTATTCCATTCACTGTGTGACGGCTGGGCCGGAGTCCATCTGGATAAATAAAGCATAATGCAATTGACTTCAAATAATAACAATACTATTTAATTATGGGGTCTATTCTGTAAATAATGATTTAAGATTTAGAGGGATATTGAAAATAAGTTTTTAAAAATTTTCAGTTGAAACGCTATTCTGCAAGTATATATTTTAAAGGACTGTTAATCGGCTTTAACTACAGGCGAAACGATAAAACAAAATTACATTCCCTACACTGATTTGTACCCAACATTCAAAGAAGAGTTGAAAGAAAAATGGCAAGAAAAGTACAAGTGTTCAACAGTCGGCTTAAATTACGTCACATCTCAAAGCAGCCTTACAACAAAAAGTTGGTTTAGTACAGTTAGCAAAAGACATTTTATTGTAACAATCCATAGAATAAGATCAGGACATGCTCTTACTCCTAAATACCAGCATAAAATAGGTGTCGCGAATAGTCCAAACTGTGAATGTGGTATAATAGGTGATATCAACCATATGATTTTAGAATGTGAAAGAAATATGGACAGCATTAACCAACTGTATGGAGACCTAAGTGAAAACAAATGTAATTTTCCCGTCAACACAAACTGCATAATCTTTAGCAACAACACTAACATATATTATTGTATTTATCAACATTTAATCAGATGCGAAATAAAATTGTAAATGCTAATGAAAATGTAAGCAATATTGCGACAGAACAAATTGTAAGTGTGTCAACGAAAAAAAAAAATAAAAACAACAAAAAAAAAATAATGAATAAAAAAATATATGTAAAAAAAAATGAAAAAAAAAATAAAAAAGAAAATAAAAAAAAATTATAAATAAAAAAAAATTGAAATTAAAAAAAAAAGTTTCATTATACAGAGCAACTACAGACACACAATACTAACCATTAACAAAACGATGTCAATGCTGTTAAAACTGTGTAACAATAAATTTTAAGACGTAAATAACTAAAAATTTATCTGGCTAATTGGTTTTTGCCAAAGCCATCTAACTGAAGAAAAAAAAAAAAGACTGTTAAAAATTATTTATTTTAAAGGATTCCTTTAAAAGTAGAGTATCTGGCAACAGTGCTTAAGGAGCTATTGGATATGTGTAATAGCTAAGATAGAACCAAATTTCAATAAAAAAGAACATTATTTGTAACTAAAATGCAAGAGCTGTTTTTGGTTTCTTGCGCGCTTCCAGTCATTTGTTAACTTAATTATAATAAGTAGTTATAAAAATAGAAAAATGTCACGGTAACGAAAACGACAAACAAGGAATACTTAGTCTTTTAGAAGAGAAAACGCTGATATTAGGAGGAAAAGTAATCCCTACCTAAATTTTAGAGAAAGAGGTACAGAATAGGCTACTACGACTGGTAAATACACAACCTACTGAAATAAATGAATACATAACACGGTCTACGCCAACGCAATAAAGCTGAAATAATCGATATTTTTAAATACACGTTAATATCTCAAAAAGGCTTAGGATTGAGTAAAGGGAAGTGAAAATAAACTGCCATTAGTTTCGGGCCTTAGTGAACATAAACTGTCTTTAGTTTAAGAGGCCGAAAATAAGGGGATGGTTGTTACACTAAAAAGATATTATACATTTTTGAACATTTCATAATTTTTTTAACAGCCCTGTTTATACTTTGGCAAGTTTATCTGAAACCGTCAAAGGAATGCAGTCGAAAACATTCGACATTGCCACGTTTAACTATGAAAAAGTTGAAGTACTGATTATGTAGTGATAATAATTATAAATGGGTCTTTTTATTATTAACAATATTAAAAATATGATTGAACGTTAATTTTATAATGTGCTTGTTTCCTTGGATTTATTCTATTAACATTATTTTCCAATTCATGAATATTAAAAGAGAACACTTTTCCAAATTTGTTATGGGCTTCTTAAAGCTCTGGCAACGTTGTACGAAAACCATAATGACCACACCCTCCGAATTACATAATTGGTGATTTGTATCGACCAGCCGACTTCTTATTGGCAAGCGCGTGCGTGAGATCTTCCCTCTCACTTCGTCAATTGACTGATATTGATTTATCCAGTGGCAGTGGTATTGTCAGTTACATCTGTATTTTCATTTTTACTTGGTAAAATAGGTACCTTACGCCATTTGTACGTTTGACAGATAGGCGCCATGTTTTTCCTCTCCTCTCACCGATACCGCATAGCTTCAGATAAACTTGCCAAACTATACAAAAAAGAACTTTTAAACATGTCACCAACTAACTTGATCGTCCTACTAATCAACCAGACAAGATGTTTTTTATTTGGTATTAGGGATGTACACACACAGTTTTCAATATAAAGGCTGCACCAGTCCATTTGTAATTTAACACATTAAAATTTCGATAAGTATACATTACATGTTATGAAATCAAACAATTTTATTTTGTTAAATCTACAATGTATTTAAACATAAAGTGACGCGTTTCGCTAACACAGTAGCTTTTTCAAACGAATGGAGGTATAATGAGAAACTTTCTATTTATACAGTGCCTTAATACTAAATTGTACGGATATTTAACAATAAAATTATAATCTATTTACATGGAAATGAAATGAATTTGTCTAAATATGGGATTAACTAAAGTATTTAACAAGTTTACCTGGAAACTCATTCACAAATAAAAAGATACGAAAACATACTCTATAGTCTGTACAGAAAGTACGAGGAGTAATAAATCATTCATTTAAGTAGATTTCATAGACGTACCAAAATATATTTTAAGAGGGTATACCGTAAGGTACATTTTGTATTGAACGAATGAGTTGCAGCTATGCTAAAGAATATACGATTTAGGTCAGAGGTAACGGGTTGTACTAATTTTAATAAAAAAAAGTGATAGAGGTACATAAATTTTAGTAAGTTTGATAAAGAAAGGCAACACAGTTTATTCATAATAGAAAACAAACCAATCTGTAACAATAATTATTTTATATATTTTTGTATATATGTGTGTATAAATGCTGGATATACAGTTTCCAAATCTTGGCAAGATGAAAACATTAAAAGCGGAAGGCAGGCATTCGTGGAAGGTTTGTCGTTAGGTTTGCAGCCACCATCTGGGAAAGGAAAAAGACTTATCATTGTCCATGTTGGAAGTTCTGAAGGTTTTGTTGATGGTGGATTATTAACTTTTATTTCAAAACGCACGGGGGACTATCACGAAGATATGAATGGGGATGTCTTCGAGGAATGGTTTGTTCAAATGTTGGATCTGATTCCAAAAGGGGCTGTTATTGTTATGGACAACGCAAGTTACCATTCACGGTTACGAGAAGCATTGCCCACAAGTCGTTGGCGTAAAGCAGAGCTTTTGGAGTGGCTTATTTCGAAAAATATTAAGTTTCCAAAAGATCCACTAAGGAAAGAACTTTACAGAATTGCAAAAATGAACAAGAATAAATACAAAACCTACACTGTAGAAGAAATGGCTTCTTCTCGTGGTATATCAGTTCTTCGACTTCCCCCTTATCATTGTGAACTTAATCCCATAGAATTAATATGGGCTCAGGTAAAGGGGGAAGTTGGAAAAAAAATACTACTTTTAAAATAAACGATGTTGTGAAATTGTTTGAGAGTGCTGTAAGTCATGTTAGTAAGGAAAATTGGACAAACTGTATCGAGCATGTTATCAAAGTAGAGGCAAATATGTGGAAAATTGACAAGATTTGTGATGATTTAATTGACCCTATTATTATTTATGTCAACAACGATTCTTCCTCTTCCGAGTCGGATATAGAATAAAATGTAAGTAATAAATGTATTCCAATAATTATTTCTTTTCATTTTTTATTATATTATAATTTAAAACGTATTTTTTTTCCCAAAATACACACCACTGCATTGCGTTATTGCTTATCTGCTAATCCTTTAACAATGAAGAAACCCTAAACTTTGCTACAACTGAAACAAATACGGGGTCGATCTACCTGGTTTTTAGATTTACGGAAGAAATGTAATTTAAAGTAAGAGATTTATCAAAAATTTCATGGTGCTCCCTGTAAAGGTTTTGCATACTTAATTTATTACTCCTCGTACTTTCTGTACAGACTATAGAACAAGTATTTCCTTCTGATAAAAACAAAAATAACCAATTTAAAAGCTTAACTTACTTTGGAATACCATCCTTAAAAATAAAATCATTTTTAGAAACTTTAGACTTGAATATTTGCTTCAAAACTGACAACAATTTATCCAAATTCATTAAAAACAACAAATCCAAATCTTCAAGGAATTTTAAAACTAGAATTTCAGAACACAAACGTAGTTATGACAATCAAAAATTAGATTCCAACTATTCAAATCATTTATTAGCAAACCAACACTCTTTCGATTCCAATTTTGAAATTTTGCATAAAGAAACTAAATCCTTCAAATTAAATCTTTTAGAAGCCCTAGAGATAAATAAAAACAAATATTCAAATAATCTTCTTAACGACCAACTTGATATTAACAATTCTCCATTATTACACCTTTTTACCTAGAAAGATTCCTGTAGGATGGTTGTGAATGAGTTTCCAGGTAAACTTGTTAAATACTTTAGTTAATCCCATATTTAGACAAATTCATTTCATTTCCATGTAAATAGATTATAATTTTATTGTTAAATATCCGTACAATTTAGTATTAAGGCACTGTATAAATAGAAAGTTTCTCATTATACCTCCATTCGTTTGAAAAAGCTACTGCGTTAGCGAAACGCGTCACTTTATGTTTAAATACAATGTAGATTTAACAAAATAAAATTGTTTGCTTTCATAACTTACTATGGATCTACATCAAGTAAAAGCCTCATCTATTCAATATACATTACATGGTATTCTACACAAAGAGATATTAAAATTTAATGAAGAATACGAAAATTTAATAATATATAGGGTATTATATTTAATATTACAAAGTTGTCGTTCACTTTTGGTATAAGCGGAAGTAGCATGCATGTCAAAATATTTTTATAAACTCGCCATAACTTGTTCTCCATCTATGCCGATTTTTAAAGAAATCCTGTAAGTAGACTCCAGCATACAGATAGTGTAAGTTCATCGGGAAACAGACAGTATACAGTATACACCAAATACTTTGAAATATTTTACTCACTATATACCACTGGTCTCATAAATAACACCAATTAGTATTATTTTATAATATAATATATTTTTTGGGGACTTCCATCAGGACTATGGCTTTTGACTCTGGGAGTAATTGGGTTTGATTTTATTTTTTACCTTTGATACTCCATAATATAATATGATGATCAATTAATCAAACTAATTATTTATATCACTTCAATTCTCATTGATTAAATAATAATTTTTCATTATAAAGTCTGTAATCCCCATCTAAGTTACTAATCATCCGTTTATGACAAACAATTGTTATCATTACCTATTGTGGCTTGTCCCCTGTTTCATGCTCCCTCCCTTTGTGATCAAGAATACCTAATTGTGATCTTAAAAGAGCAGCAGCAGAGTAGAATCGAGGAATAATCCCCCGAGGATGTTCTACTTTATTGCCGACATTGTCAGTGTTTGTCATAGGAATTTTTTCTTCAGCTGTTGCTGTTCCCTCTACCACTAGGTATTGGGTCTAATAGAGTCTGTTCAGCCATCCTTTGCCGTTACGTCATACATTGTCCAGCTTGCTCTCTCATTCATGAAATGGATAAGACGGAATTATGACATCAATAACGTATTTCTTAACAAATGTCGACGTGAATTTTATCTGTTACTTTTGACAGTTCAGTTGTCATATTTTGAAAACAATTCTTAACATATTATGTCATTGATTATAATTTTGAGGTTAAGTGTAAAATAAGAATCAAATAATATAACACATACGTAAAACAGCAGAATACGTCACCCATTATGACGTAACGGCAAAGGATGGCTGAACAAACTCTATCACATCCGTGGTAGCTGTAACCTTAAATCTCATAGTTCCTGAGATAGATAGGGATGCCAACCTATGGATTCCACCCAAGGTTAGCTGTATTTTACATTCAATATCTTGTAATGATTCAAGTAACTGAGAAACGACTTGATGAATACAATGATTAAATAAAATAACTCACCTTCATGATCTATTTTAAAAGAAAAGCCATTTTTTTTAAATATATCAATATTTTCTATTAACAAACTTTCATTTCCAGCAGTAAGTTCTAATTGCTTCGGGCTAAAAATTGTCAATTGATTTCAAAAGTATTTAAATTTAAATATTTACTCACTTCACTAGTAGTTGTGAATCTATGACAGTTGTTTGCTGTAGTTGTTCGTAATTGTATTTTTCATCACTGGCATGTTGATCAATGATGAACAAATCATCTTTCAATTTCGTGATAATGAAACCTTTATTAAATTGGCCCAATATCACCATATTTTTAAAATCAGATTTTTGTATCTGTTTTTGTAATTCTTCTTCTGCAATTTTGTTATGTTCAGATTTTATTTCACTTCTAAATTTAACTTTCACATTTTGATTTGAATCATGCTTCGTAACTTCATTATATTTTTTAATTTCATCCAAAGTTATATTGAATACTTTCCGTTTTCTGGAAGGTTTTATATGCAAAGGTTGGTCAAGCCTTATTTCAAGATCCTCCAATTTCCAGTCTTCCGACTTTACAATATTAGCATCCTCTTCATCTTTAACAAGTTTACATGCTGTCTCCAACAGTTCTTCCAATTTTTCTTGTGATTCATTCAATATATTTTTATCAACTACATTTGTATTAAAAAATGATAAATTTTGTTTCTCTTCTTTTTTAATCACAAAATCTTTTAAATCAATTTTAGTTTCTACAGAACTTCCATCTGTTTTAGACCTTTTCTTGAAGTGCTGCAAAATATGTCCTTCCTGTATAGAGTTATCAGTCAAGTTTCTCTTCAAACCTTTATTTTTTTGTGGTTTAAAAGTTGAAAGATTTAAATTTTGCATTTTATATGTTGAAGGAAATTCTTTAAAAGCTGACAACAGTGATGTTTTTATAGTTGCAAGTAAAAGTTTTTCGTTTTCTAGAAAAACTTGCCGTTTGTCAGGCGTGATATTTACATCGACAAGTAACGATTTTGTTACAATATTCAAAAATACAAAAGGATACTGATTTGGATTGAATAATTTGTATATTTCATTGACTAATTTCATTATTTTTGAAGGTTCACAAGGCCTAGAATTGATATAATAAAATTGTCTATCATTTATGCTCCTACCAGATCCATGAATCACACTAGATACTAAAAAGTCTGCTGTAAATGGTAAATGTTCATCAGTAGCAAGTTTCAACCCAAATTCTGTTAAAACTTCTTCATTAGGATGTTTTAGTTCTACATCTATTAAAGATGCAATCTGTTTTGTACCAAATACATTTACGATATTATCTCGAATTGTTTCTTTGCCATCTGTACATGTAACTGTACTCTTTGATCCTTTATCAGTCGTATTTGAACATGTGAACCTAAAATTGAAACTGCATTTGTGATACATATCAATTTGTACAAAATTCTAATACATTGTGACTACAGAAAAACAGCATAAAATTCCCCGTTTAACTTAGAAGTCTAATTCATTGTCTGTAGAGGCATATAACCCAAAGATATTGCTTCTTAGTCAACGATCTACTTTTTGAAAGGAATTTGAAAACTTTTAATGCGTTATAATTGATATACAGGATGTGAAAAGTCCTATCTCGACATACGATTTACACAAGGACGACAAGGAAAATATGAGAAAAACTACTTGAAAGAGAGAGAAGAATAATCCAGGGCGTGTCAGATTGACTATCCCCACTATTAACTATTGCATCAGCCGAATAACCTCCAAAATACCATTTTATAATTTGCACATTTACCAGTTTCGAAATTCAAGGCAACTATAAAAATTACGTAGCTAAAAAAGAGTGTTAAAATGAAAACCCCATTTAAAAAGCATTGGTCATTTACGAACGCTTTTGGGTGTTATAATGAAAGACCCACATAAAAAGCGTTGTTCATTTACGCACGCTTTTAACGTATGTATAATGTATTTCACACATTTTTTTTGGTTCGTAAATGCATAGTAATTTTAAAGTTGGTCGTAGATAAAATACTTTTTTAATTTTGTGCTTTGCAAAGCAGCAAATACGGCGATCTGGATGTCTCCGATTAATTGTTTTTCGTTAACTTCTATCATTGTAACCACACAAATGTACAATTTCAACTTTGTTTTGAATAGTTAAAGCATCCATTGTCAAGTACAAGTAATTATTTAAAACATGTAGTACTTACTATTTCATACAAATGTTACTGACTGATATAAATGAAATGTTAAAATCAAAGTCTACTAGCGACTATTGTTTTAATTTTGTAAAAATGGCTTTAATAAGTATGGGTATAATAAAGCTATGGGCAAAAACGAAGTTGCAAATAGAGTTACATTTCTTATCACTTTGATCAGAAAGTATTGTTGGTTATTTTTAAGAGTTGTTAATTTGTATTTTCATGACATGACTCGTTGATTTCATTTTGTTAATAAATGGAATTATTAAGCACAATTTTACACTACTTTCAGAAGCTAGAACTCCAGAACGGGTTAAGTTAACGGCTTCGAATTTTTATTGTGCAATATGTTAAAGTCCTTGTTTTTGTGTACCATGTTGCCATTTTTAAAATTTGTCGTCTACAATCTACGTAAAACAATAATTAAAATACCACTTTTTCCAAATTCATGTTGTAATAACTTTGTCGTTAATAAAAATTTTTTTTATAAAATTTTGGTAGTTTACATTTGTAATGATTCTGAATCCGGTGGTATATTTGAGTGCTTTGAAAATAGTAATTAAGCTATGAAAATGTGTGCCAAAATACTGTTTTTGATACTTTATAAATCTAACAAAAAAAAAATAAATGAAAATCGATTGAGAAATGCGGATTTTACAGGGATGCTTCCAAACAATATGGGTCGCACTGTATATATGAATAATATTACAAAAATCAATAATTTCAAGGGTCATTTAGTTTGTTATGAGCTGAGGACACAGCAATAGTATTCACTGGGATGAAGTTAAACAAATAACAGAAGTTAATTTGAGAAAAATAAATCTGGTTAAATTATAATAAACTGATCTATGATGTCAAAAAACTAAATGCATTACAGCATTGCCTTCAGTCTAAATGTAGATGATCAACCATATATAATAGGAAAAGTTCGTTCTTTTGAAGTATTTAGGTGTCATTATAGACCAACACATTCACTGGTCAGAACACATAACAAATGTAAGTAAAACATTATATACCTACGCTAATTCATACATTTCATAATCTTCGTGAAGAAGAAAGTTACTTATGGTACCTATAGGTATATTTGAGCGCCTTAAAAATAGTAATCAAGCTATGAAAGTTTGTGCCAAAATACTGTTTTTGATACTGGATCCAACAAAAAAAAATTAAATCAAAATCGGTTAAGAAATGCAGATTTTACAGGGGTGCTTCCAAACAAAATGGGTCACACTGTATAACAAACAGCAGCGGTACTAGAACCGTACCCTGCGGTACACCACATTTTCGAGACATTCTGAACTTATGTCGCTGTATTCGGTTTCCTGAGAAATATTAGATTCAGTGCGGTCCCACATACTCCATAGTTACATAATTTTAACAAGAGGATTTAATGGGAAACAATGTCGAATGCCTTGGCCAATTCAAGGAAAACAGCAATACATTTTATTACTCGAAATTTTTGAAGCATAATGAAAAATGGGCTGTATCTCGATAAAAACTGATAATTGTAAAAAGTAGTAGGGGGCAAAAAAGTTTCAAAAATAATGTGTTTGAATAATGGTGCCACAATAAGCATTAAATTGTGACGTACACAAAAATTTTGGGGGTTTTAGGGGATCTCAACTCCCATAAATTTTTAACGGGGTGCAATAATTCCTTAATTTTTTTTCCAATTATAAGAAAGCCACTTGTCAACTTTCATTATATGTCGAACAACTGTCGAAATATTTAAAAAAATCAATTTTCATTTGGTAACTTCGAAGGGTTGTAACTTTTTTTGCATGCACATTTGTACTAGGGTAACTTGGGTTGGATCGAGTTATTTTTAGCCCCAGAATATGTGGTATGATTTATGAGCTGCCTTTTTGTATATTAAATACTGTAACATGGATAAAACTGGAGTAATTTTAATGGGGTTTGCGTAAAAATGTTGGGGAAACTTCTAAGATCAAGAATATATAATTACAAAATTAATTAATTTACATACATTTTTGGATTCAATGATTTTTTGTATTATATGGGTGATTCTACCAACAACGTCGAAAATTGACGAAAATAATTTTAGTTTTTTCTACATTTGAAACACATATTATGTAGTTGAATGATAAAACCAGAAGAGATGAATAGTGCTAGATAAATGGCCCAAATAAATACAAAATATTTTTCACATTATTCATAACTTTTGCTGGGACAAAGCCACGGAGCTGAGATTTAATGGACTTTATCATACATTTTGATTACATTGTGACAAAATTATTTATCATGTGATAGGTATATGTGCAAATATTTAACTATACCAAAAACATTAAAAAAAATTTCTCTCACAGTTTTCCATTTTTCATATTTTGCAATGTCGTTTTTTTTGAATTCAAATATTCCAATTTCTTTGTAGTTACAATTGTTACATTTTCGTTTCAAACATTTATTATTGGTATGATTATCACAAGTTAAGCTCTTTACAATATCATACGGAGTTGCTTCTTTAATGATGTTAAACATTTCCAGTTTAGACACCAGTAGGTCCATATTAGCATGTGCTTCGCATAGGCAAGTTTCTCTATATTTTGCTTTTTAAAAAATCACCCAATAAAGCATAACTTAGTTTTTTTCTGGGATACGCGCTTAAAAATTTTTGATGTAGTTCTTTTATGAATTAATTCGAGTATCTTTTGTGCTTTTTAATTTATCTATCTATCTATCTATCTATCTATAACCATTTCCGAACTTGAAGTGATTTTCATAATTGGGATAAAATATGTATAATATATGCGAGAATGTAACTCTATATCAGCCCCATAGTTGAATCTCAGCTCCTTTACCACAAAATGGTAACGGAGCTGAGATTTTTCAACATTTATCGCTGATTTCACTTTGAATTTTAAGGTTAGGATTTTGATATTTGACGAATTATTGCAGTTTATTAAGAACAATAAAACCCCATTGTATCCTGCAAGAACATATACCTCGACTGAAAATATACGTGAACACGGAACTGAGAATGAATAATAACATTCTCACCTTTACAGATAATAATAACCAAAATAATACAGTACCGATTACTTTAACGCGCTTTCTTCGAACGAATGACATTAACTAACAAACAGACGCACGTGTACGATTGCACATAAGCATTTTTGCCATCTAGTGGATATTCGTGAAGTCCAAGCTCTGTTCCAGGAACTGGTTACAACACGGGGACAAATCAATGTTAGTCCAAAATGAATATTGTTAATGAAAAATCAAAGTCATTGTTCCTGACGCTGAGAATTTGAGAGTTTTTTATAAGAATAATCAGTTTATAAATACTTTTTTCAATTTTTCAAATGTGTAGTTCATATTCAACCTTGCCATACTGGATGTGGGGACATGACACGGAGCTGAAATCTCATCTTATGTTTCCAATATTTTGTTAGGTTATATCAAAAAAATTGAATTAGAGTTTAGAAAAGGATTGAGAACAAAAAATGTAATCAACTTATACATACTGAATTATTCTATCATTAAAACGTATATTTCGAAAAATTAACTGGTACATGAATACTGACGTTGCTGGTAGAATCACCCATATGCGAAAATAGCAATTTTTATAGATTCTGGTAGGAATCTTCTTTATTTTTTCAAAATAAAATTTGATACTCCTGTAGTATAAAGATTGATATTCAACGAACAAATGTATAAGTGAAAAGGTATAAAAGATTATCAATATAGTAAATTAAGTATCAAGAACGGTAAGTATTGTTTACCGGTCGACAGCAATGTTTGGAGACCGGTATCACCCTTAACGTTCGAAATACTTATACCATTTTTTGCGCGATCGTATTGAAATAAACTTCGAATAAAATCATTTAAATTTCTTCGGAATGAACTAAATGTCAAAAGTGACATTTATACTTCTCGATCAGTTTAAAATATAATTCAAATTTCATCGAAATGAGCGAAATGTCAAAAGTGACATTTATACTTCCCGATCAGTTTAAAATAATATAATTTGCATTTTGGAGTAATTGTTTTCATGCTATTTATTACTTTTTATATTGTTCTGTTTGTTTCTGTTCATTAAAAAAATATAGATCTTATTTTTTGTTGTTCCTTTCGTGTAATGAATGAAGTAATATATTATTTAGGACCACTTAAATGTATGTAGGGCTAAGACGTCGGTAAGTGTATCACTTACCGACGTGTTAGACTTAGAAACCGGTAAACACAACCTACCATCCTGACAACCGATGCTGTAAGTAAACAAAAAAGATCGATCGCGCAAAAAATAATTTTAAGATATAATTTTTTTCATACCGTTTTCCAGTGAAAATTAATTTATTACTTTTTATTTATTATTTACAACCTTAACTCTTACCAAACATTGAAAAAAAATTCTGATTGAATATTTATATTTTTTTCCGCAATTAAGAAAGTAGGTCTTCCGCCGTGCAGCAGAGTAGCGGGGATGCGGAACGCATACTTAGTTTACGGAAATTTTCTGGACAAAACATTGACCGGACGAAAAAAACGCAAGAGACCTTTTTCATTGCCAAGCACTTCCTCTACACGGTGGTATTTATTCTCCTCCACCTTCCTCCCAGCGTAAAATATTGAGGAATTTAAAAAAAAGGTTTTTTTTTTATAATTTGGGAAATCGATAGACTGGTAATAGTATTGTCGCACTCTGGTCATGCCTCGTGCTACAATATTTCCCACTCGTGTGAAAAATGTCACTTTCCGCACACGTTATGTACAGTATTTTTCCTACGATCACGTGATAATTTCACCAAATAATTTGTAATCAAAATCTGACGTATTAATACACAAAATGTTACAATTAAGTCAACATAATAAGTGATTTCAAAATTAACAATAACTATCAATAGTGACAAAAATTCAAGTAGTTATAGGTATGTTATTACAATCATTAATTGGTTGGATAATTATAGAAATTGAAAGTGAAATTATTATTGTTCATCATACTTCATACATACTTATCATAAATATCTTTCAAGATGATAACATTTTTTCAACTATTATAACACGTGGTTTGGATTAGTTGGACTTCCGACGAAGAGTCCCCGACCGCGTCCTAAAGTATTTTTAATCAAGAAAATGACAAAAATTTCACTTTTCAAATAGATCGCTTCAAATTTAGATATTACATAGGTAAATCTAATAAAAAAAATAGTATATTGTATAATTAGTGGGAGAAGCATAATATTCCCAAACGACTGTGATAATTACCAGACGAGGAGCATAGAAACGAGAGACTGGGAAGGAAATTGGATATTCTAAGGACTTCTTAATAACATAGTAACGACTAATATTTAAATGCATTCCAAAACAATGAATACTAATTTCAATAACTTTTCACTTGGATTTAAAATGTATAACTTTGAAACTTACTTAATTCCTTTAGAAACAAGGCAATAAGCATATAATAATTGACATAACTTGTTAAATTCTCTCTTTAAATGTTTCAAAAATTCTTTTCGTCTTACTGGTAAAGTTGAAAATAAGTTGCTCAATGTAACTGTTGTGCCTATTTCTCTTGCAGTTGGACTTGTATTTATAATTTTACCATTTTTATTATATGTAATTTTTGTGGCAACTTCAGCTGAACTGTGTCTTGTTGTTATCACTAAATCAGATAATGCACATAAAGAACTCAAAGCCTCTCCTCTAAATCCAAGAGTACCCAGATGTTGTAAATCTTCAAATTCTCTTATTTTAGAAGTATAGTGTTTCAGTGCTGAAAATTCAATCATTGTTAATAGTAGTTTTGGAAGCTACCATACATAGTATGGTTGATTCAAAATAAAGAGCCTACACAAAGACAACACAAAGAAAAATAATTCAACATTATTACTCAATTTTTCGAAGCTATCACTCTTTACACCACTTCCATTGTCATGTACTTCAAGAAGTTCTGAACCATATTCTTTTAGATAGATATCTATAATTGTAGCTCCAGCATCTATTGAATTTTCAATTAATTCCTTCATTGCAATTGCCAAACTTAATACCACCTGTAAAATTAATTACCACAATAATGTATTACTCGAGAGCTTTTAAATGTATACAAAAAAATTATTTTTCTCCATTTTGTATTCTGAATAGAGAAAAAATAATGAGTTTTAGGGGTCTATTCTGTAAGTATGTATGATGCCGTTGATGAAAGAATATCGTTTACGAACGATGAATGGTATTCTGTATCCAGAATGCTAACGAATTCCTCGTTAGAAATCATCGTTCATGAACGACAGCCAGAAACGTCACTTTGGGTATAAAAAATTGTCTATTTTTGTGGCCCACCAGAACTGTTTAATTTCTGAGTCAAACTTTTCCATGTTTTTTTAAATAGTCCGGTTCGTCTGCCGAATATTTGTTTTCTCTAAATAACATAATATTTTCTAGCTCGTTCAAGTATATTTTGTATTGACTTCTACTTGTTGTGTTTGATCGTTTCTTTTTTTCTTCCATATTGATGGAATATTTTCAAGTAAGAAATTCGTAACCTGTGCTAAGCTTTTCCTTTATCTAACCATAACAAAGTTACAAAGAGCCATAACGATTATCTCTGGCCATAACCTGAAATAACCTCAAATTGCAGTTGAACAATTTTGCAACATTGCAAACTATTTCAAAGCTGGTAAAAATATTGACATGAAAAACGTAAAAAAAAACTATCACAGTCCTTTATTATTTACATTTATAGGTTTGTGCAGTATATCAAAATAACATATTATATAGTAGTGTAGATTTTGAAAACATTATTACCGGATAGGTGTTTATATAGAATGGATATAAGCTACGATCTTCATCACTCAATTATAATGTAATTCAAAATCGTAGCCCAACTTTTGTTAACATCAGAAAGTGGTCAACGAAAGAGATACAATAACGTTTCAAAATTTTCCGTTTGTAAACGAAATATTACAGAATAGACGCCTAAAGCAGTGTATTGTACTACAGGTGTGATTATTATAGGTGAAAAAATATATCAATTTTGTATATACATGAATGAAATATTACCAAGATGAAAATTAAATAGTGCGTTTAATAATAAAAAATAACTTACCTGTCCAGAACATATTCTATGTACAGTATTTTCATTAATATGTTGTATCACTTGATCGGTGATGTCACTGAATATTTTTGTTTCACAAGGTTGTGAGTTATCCATTTAAAAATATTAAAAACAAAATACGAACACGAACTTGTAGGTTAGGATAAAATAAACCGCCGTTCATAGATAACCAGTGACAGAATAACAGAAACATAGAATAATAATTAACAGAAATTGAAAAATGGTGACATGGCAAGAGTTCCTGGAATTTTTGGCCACCGATGTGCTGTGTATTCAGCT
The DNA here is from genome assembly GCA_910591685.1 of Galerucella tenella. Classification (NCBI taxonomy): domain Eukaryota; kingdom Metazoa; phylum Arthropoda; class Insecta; order Coleoptera; family Chrysomelidae; genus Galerucella; species Galerucella tenella. The sequence goes on from CAJUYH010003058.1 coordinate 17,995, forward strand.
AAAAAGTCCAAGATTAACGCTTCGGGGGTGTATTCAATATCATTATTCATTATTCGCAATGATAAAAAACATGCAAAAATCTTATGTTTTAAGGGGTAGACATTAACTGTCATTCTTGTCAGAAAAACCACTTTTTGTTGGCCACACTGACCTTAGACTGAACTCCTCTGTTATAAAGTATTATTCTATGACTCCTCTATTTGGGAATGATTAACCTGTCACTTGCCCCTGTCGAACGCATCTGATAGTAGCCAGAAACGTTTGTTTAATATAATTACTAAAATAATTTAGTAGGATGTACAGTGTCTACACTCTCTGTCAAATATGAAATGAATACGTAAAACAGTTTTAAAATACTGAGCACAAATAGTTTTTAAAATTTTAAACAAAACACTCTGTAACTGAGCTACATTTCATTTAGGTGTTTTTGGTTAAATCTTCATAATTTGAAGTCAGGATTCTACTATTAAATTATTTCCAATTGGTAATGAATCACTGTGTATATGCAACAGATTGATCAATTATTATACATGTCACCGTGTAGAGCAAGTTATGTGTGTAGACAACAATAGTTTCTATTATATTATAGAACACCTGCAAATCTGCTGAATAGACAATTATTTAGATATATAAGTTGAATTTGTTTATAATTTATAATTAAATATAGTTTAATATTATTATAGTTATAGTTATGTAGTAGTCCAGTTCAGATATAATTAATATTTAAGTTCAATCCTTTTGATTCTTGATGTATTTGTAGTTTGTTTCAAATAAATACTTTTTCTCTTTTTAAAAAGCAATTTTTGAAGAGAAAATATATAATTAGCAATGGTTTTTTTAAGGCATAGTGTTGAATCCAGGTCGCGGTGATAATTTTTATTTATTATATTGTGATATTAGTATATAAATAACCTTAAATATAAGTCCTATTTATTCGTCTCACGTAACCTGTACATTATTCACTTGTGACTAAAGTACGTCATTTTACTTGAAGAAGCCACTCGTGGAAGTGGCCGTGTGCGTTACCACAGACCAATAGTAAACAATGAAACAGTTTTATGCGAAGCTTTGCTTCTTGTTATTGTTGTATTCTTTGCCCTCGTATATACGTTTTATTCTCAACGACTGAGCAGTTTGGCCAGATTAATTTCACTTGCTAGAAGCTCTTCTCGTCGATAAAAAGCACTACTTTTATAAAGATTAAAATTTTCAAATACAAAAAATTTTATTCACTCAGAAAAGCACTTACTATAATACAGGAAGTAAAAAAACGTTGTTATATTCTACATGGGATATACAGTTGTATTCAAAAAACAGTACCGAGGGGAGAGGGGGGCAAGACGGGGACACGAGGCAAGATGGGATTTTTCAATAGAAATGGTATCAGAGTTGCCATCTATTTAATTTTATGTAGACTAGGTCGAATCTATTGCGTTCAGTAACGGACACTGCAAATGTCAGTCAGTAGTCAAGTGTATTGGGTTGCAGGAACGTTTTGTGTTTACAAAGCTGTTTACAAAGATTTTCCTTAGATATTTTAGAGGTGAGTAACACTAAATCGTTTTATTTTCTGGTACTTTTTGTAGATCCTAGCATAGTGTATGGTCTTAGGATTATTTTTGTATAAAGTAAATCAATGATAAATGGTTTCTTAGTTTAATTTTGACGTTTTTAACCTCAAAAATCAAACGGGTCAAGATGAAGATAATAATAGGGGGCAAGATAAGACGCGCCCCATCTTGCCCCAGATTGCTTTCAATTAACATTTGTACCATACTTAGTCATCGTTTCAGATTTTTTAAATTAATTTGCTATAATTTCATTAGTTTAATAAGTTTCTGTTATTTATTTTATATAATGGTTCGCACGTACGTGCGGAAAACAAAGCGTCAAGAATGGTCAGAGGAGAATATGCGGCAAGCTATGGATGCAATTTTGCAAAACAGAATGGGATATAAGAACGCCGCTTCACAATATGAATTCCCACAGTCGGCATTAGAGCGAGAAGTTGAGCGCTCCAGAGAAGCAAAAGCAGCCCATATTGAAAGCCCTCCATCCATAAAATGTAGTTTGGGACCAAAAACCACAGTTTTCACTTTTGAAGAAGAAAGAACTCTGGTTTCCTATTTAAAGACAATGGAAGCCCGTTTGTTTGGTCTTACCACACTAGACTTAAGAAAATTAGCTTTCCAACTAGCTCAGAAAAATAATAAGGCTAATATGTTTTCAGTTGAAAAAGAAATGGCGGGCCTAGACTGGATGAAAGGGTTTTTGAAAAGGCATCCAGATTTATCGCTTTGAAAACCAGAGCCAACATCTGCTGCTAGGGATATGGGGTTTAACAGATTGGCTGTAACACAGTTTTATGAACTGTTAGGAAGCGTTTATCAAGACAGGTTTCATCTACATCTTCATCGAAGTCTGACGCTGAAGAAGATGCTAAATGACTTTATTGTGATTATCTGTATTCAGAGTCGACAGAAGGTTGGGTCATGTACATTGTCTGTAAAAAGTGGGCACACTGTTCATGTGCTGGATGATGATGATGATGAAGTTAATCATGTTTGTACTATGTGTAATAATCTGAATTAGTTTTTTGATTTGTATGGAATATACCAATAATGTAGTTTCTTTTTAAAATACATTTCTCACATTTTTTATACAAATTTTTATATTTTTTTAGTCAAACAATCCATATAAAATCCGTACCATCTTGCCCCGCCATGTATCCCATCTTGCCTCGCATAAGGGGCAAGATGGTGCAAATGACACATTTTGCATTTGTTTTTTTTTCTACCGACTTGTTTAAAAATTCTGTCAAATCAATTTTTATTATGTTACTACAGATGATGATGAAGGGGTACGAATTTTTTCAGGACATTAAACGAAAAGTTTACCTGTTTTAGGAATTTATTACCTTAGGGTCCCCATCTTGCCCCCCTCTCCCCTACAAGTATTAGAAAGAGACGTTAACGTCATCGTATTTGTGTAAAACCTGTTGGGAGTTTGACAATACCTAGCAGCGTTGAAAAAAGCACTTGATCAAAATTAAGCACCACTTGTTGTACAAAGAGCTTGTTTATCATCGTTGATGCATCCGGCGTGACTTCACGTGAGCTTGCCCTATGAGCTGCATTTTTTCATTTCATAACCTCAACTACAGCCGGTTTTACGCAAATAGGATGATTATTACTTGTATCCATATTTTCAATTCAACTGTACCTAACTGATATTTATGTCAAGAATGCCCAGCATCAGCGACAGATGTTACCAGTTATACATATATTTATTAATTTATAAATTAGTTTCTCCCAAAATATTAGCTGTCGTCATTTTCCATGTTTTGCAGAGTAATATTTAATTCCATCTATTTTTGAAGCTCTGGCATATTTAGCTAATAAAGCATTAACATCGAGTTTATCTGTTGTTAAACGCCTAAAATAGAAAAGTTTATTATTTTATCTTTTTGGTTTGTTTTTACTAGGAATTTAACAAATTTATTAGAGAATATTTTTTGGAACTTTAGTTCTTTACGCCAGGTTATGTTTGAGCGACCAGGGGTCGCGACGCAAAAGATCTGACCGTTACGCGTTACGTTACGCTACGTTATGTTACATTGCTTCGTTATGTGCCTTGCTTGCGTGCTTGTGCCTCCTTAGTCTCTATCTCGTTTACAAAGCAGCGATTCATAATAATATGCTCCTGCCCGGATTCGAACCCGGGCCGCCTGCGTGCAATGCGAGCATTCTACCACTGAACCACCGATGCTATATTGAAATTCTATGCCAAGCTGGTATTCGCAGTGCTGGTGATCTACTTGAATTTGTTCGGATAAATTTTTACTATTATTTCTATAATTTTTTTTTGCGCGATTAAAGGGTCTAGCACATTTACTTTTCGAAATACAGGGTGTTGAAATTTTGAAAACTTGAATGTTTTAATTCGATAACTTTAAAATGGATGGATAAATTGATTTGACATTTGGCAGGTTGTTTTTAAATGTAAAAGGGCATATTTTGAAAGAAATTGTAGTTTGTGCAACTAATGTGGATATGATGGCCATATCGCACGAGGACGAAGTTTGATCGTTCAAGTGCGATATGGACAATCCACACGAGTCGAGCAAAATATTTTTTCTACGCCCCACTTTAGAAAAAATCTAGAAAATAAATATAACTTCAAATTAAACATTTTACAATTCAATTTTATGTTTCCACTAATTTTGTGGTAAACGTAAAGTTCTTGAATGTCCAATTTGTATAATGCTACGGTATCATTTTTCAAATATACGATGCTGTTATAAGTAGATGTTGCCAGTTGGACTCCCTCATGAAGGGTACCGTACCATTATCTATAATAATGAATATTCTGCTAAATATTTCAAACGTCTACCTGTTGTCGTTATTAATATCAAGCAGAATAATTATTTAAAAATAAAATTAACAGTAAAAAAAATTTCCTCACGGGGAATCGAACGCGTGAGAGTCTGGTATGCTTACTACTCATCCACCAAAGAATATGAAAATCTTTTATCTATAACGTCAAATGTATTACATAATTTTTTCTTAAAAGGAACTAAAGTTCCTACCGTGTGTCCCGCGACACGTTCTACCTTTTTTTCTTAGTTTCGGTAAATACAAAAAAAAATGAATAGGATACAAGGAACGTACAGAACGTAATAATAGTATAATAGTACCTATATGTTATATCACAAAACCACGTTTGGGTTTAAAAAAAGATTTTGATTTAAATGACACTTGAGATACATTAATATAGAAAAAATAGCAATTATGTAATCAAGAATAAAATTGTAACTATCTAGATTGCATTAGACAAATCTAATTTATAAGTTTTTTATAAAACGCCAGCGGTTAATTTTTTATGTAAAATGCAATCTAGCGTCGTTCCCATGAAAATAGAGAAGTTGTTAACATGCTGTTATACGATATCGGTGTAACTCAAACGTCATAGCCGGAGAGCCAGAGCCAAAAAAACTGTTTCAATTTCTAAAGGCTGGTTTTTTGTTAAATCGTTGTAGCCGATGGGTACACAAACATGCTCCGGTCAGTCAAGCGTGCCGTAGAACAGGTGGCTCAGGTGCGATATTAAAGGTGTATCATTTGACGGGTGAACAAAATGAATTTCTAAAAGCTGAAAATTATTATACAACTTCTCTATTGTATACAATAGAAGTTGTGTTGGTCAGTGAGTCATACATTAGAACAGAGCTGGTCAGTCAATCCGGATAGACGTATGATAAATAATTATTAAGTGCAATTCGTTTCTAAAACTTCAAATTTTGTCTGAAGGTTCAGAATTATGTATTGAACATCAAAACATCCGTTAGTCATGTGTTCAGTAGAACAACGTCCGTCAGTCAGGTGAAAAAGGTAAAGGTATACCGCGCGCGCCGTTTGAGTTTCAGGCTGCGTATCACGATATTTCTACGTTTTGTATTGTTATTTTAACAATCAGAAAACATCATTTGATGTTTTAATTTGTAGTTCTATAGGTAATTACCATTTCTATCGCATCGACAAACAATTTATTTAATCATTTGATACGTTTCGTGCGGTATTATTATGCAAAAAAAATTAAAAATTGTGGGTTCAGAAAACCTTATCTTATCTACACCAGTAAATGTCACTTGGAAATGTGATTTTGGCTATTGTAATAACTTGAAATTTAATTACGTTCTTAAACAATTGATTAATCCAAATGACAAATTTGTATGAGTTGTAATTTCGCAAAATATTCGTGCTTAGGAAGAAGCATCAATTATTGAAGGTATTAAAAATAAGGAATTGAATCTCTTACGGCGCGCGCGGTATACCTTCACCTTTTTCACCTGACTGACGGATGTTTTGATGTTCAATACATAATTCTGAACCCTCAGACAAAATTTGAAGTTCTAGAAACGAATTGCATTTAATAATTATTTATCATACGTCTATCCGGACTGACTGACCAGGTCTGTTCTAATGTATGACTGACTGACCAACACAACTTTTATTTTATACAATAGAGAAGTTGTATAATAATTTTCAGCTTTTAGAAATTCATTTTGTTCACCCGTCAAATGATACACCTTTAATATCGCACCTGAGCCACCTGTTCTACGGTACGCTTGACTGACCGGAGCATGTATATGTGTACCCATCGGCTACAACGATTTAACAAAAAACCAGCCTTTAGAAATTGAAACAGTTTTTTTGGCTCTGGCTCTTGGACTATCAGCGATATTTCGTATATAACATTTATATTATATTAAATGAAATTAAATCATTTATCTTACTTGATATAAGGTGCTATTTCTGGTACAGTCCACTTCTCTTTAGCACTAAACAAAATTTTAAATCTTTCATTTATATTTTCTGGCAAACTCTTCTCTTCAAATGCCCAAATTGTCTTAGGAACTGATTTTCTATCAATAATTGCAATTCCATATAACATTTCCTCAGTGGCCACCATGCCTTCAGGAACAGATTCTTTCCATGCTTGGAAAAATTCATTTAGATTAAATTTTCCAGTTTGATGTAACAAAATTTGAGCAAAAAATGTGCATACTTTATCTTCTCTATATCTATACAAGGGAATACCATCAACTTCTTTTGATTCTTCAGTATATTTTTCAAATAAATTTTCAACAATATCCTGGGGTGCTAAACTTTTTAATGCTTCTATAGTTTCTTTATAATCAATTTCATCAAATTCCCATGAATTTTCATCAACCAATTTAAGCATATATGTTAATATCCGGAAATGATACTCAAGATCTAATGCCCTAATTTTTTCATTGATTACTACCACCGCCATTGTATTTAATGCATCTAGTATTTCTTTTTTAGAAGCCTGTATCTTATCACATAATTCTTCCAAACTAAACAAATTATTAATATTCATATCACATTCATATTCTGGTCCTTTATATAAAGAATCTTCAAGTAAGTTGTCCAATTTTTTCAAATGTGGTTTACCTATTGTCGCTTCTAAGTAATTATAAAATATTCCGCTAACTGTCACATTCTGAACTTGCTTCTCACTTTCTATCCCATTTACATCATTTTCAATATCTTTATTAAATTTTAAACCATGTGTTAACAATAAACTATTAGATGTTTCAGCCTCTACAACATGAAATGTTTGTGTATCTGAACATATAACAACTTCCTCATCTTTTTCTCCCTTGAAATATAATCTTGATCCTGAGTTAACTTCTTCTAACAACAGTGAATCTAATTGTAACAATTTATAGTTGTGTTGATGTAAATCTTTATCAGTAAAAAACAATGCTTGAAAAACTGGTTTTAGTTCTTGAGGAGACAGTTTTGCTAAAGAAAGAATTTCTTCAACATCTTTTAAATTTCGTCTGAAAAAAATAAAATTAGTAAAATGACTATAGGTACCTGAATTTGTTTGGTGAAATTTGAATAGGTGTGAGCCACAATAGACTCTTGCGAGTCACAGTGGAGGGCCGTATAGACCCACTCACCACAAACCTAACCTAACATACCTAGTCCGGAGAAGTTAGGTCGAAAGTTGTCGTGAAATGGAAAATATTTCCACCAGAGATTTTACTTTTTTAAACGAAAGTACATGTATTATAGACTACTTTCCTAGATTTGTGAGCAAATTCCGCTCCATCAGGGCACTAGACATTTTGGCACTCCGGGCAAAGCTTAATTTTGCGCCCCTCGCCCGTTTTTTTTACGTAAATCTCATGCGACCATATCAGAGTCAAGAAAAGATTGAGAAAAAATAAAAATAAAACGTTTTATTAAAAACTCGATCATGAGAACAATTTAGCACTTGGGCAAAATAACAAAAATTAAACCCTTTTTCTAACTTTTCTTTCAGCAAACTCACGAACCAGACCCACACACAGACACACGCTCTTGTTTATAGATAGAGATTATTTGAATTATATGCTTAGAAATAAAAATGATAAATTTCGCCTGCCGCCTCTCATAATCTTGTCAACTATCAGTCAAATATTGCAAAAAGCGTTTTTGAGAAAATTCCCGTGAACCGATTTCAATGAAATTTGTTATACTTACAATACAGGGGTCCGATGACAATGCAATATTATGAAATAGCTATTTGTATAACAAGGGAGCAAAATGCTACTTTTCCTCCCGAGGATAAAGTTTACTGCCCGACGAGTAGCGGAGGGCAGTTGTTGTGTTCATGGAACTGTTCCCTTGTCGAATTAAAAAAACAATATGGACTGTATAATACTTTAATATCAACAAAGAATTGACAGTATGTTAGTTATAAAATTAATAATATTTGGTTGTAATGAATGTTCTTTATTCGGCGTTTTAGGCTGAATTGCTAATAATACGAAACTCTAAACTGCACCGGCTATTTTGTTTACATAAAGCACACGTGCAACTTCAAAGGAAAACATGTTATACTCGAGAGTGGATTAATTACATTGATCACAAGTAGCGGACCAATTGAACTGGACATGCCGACCCCGTTGAAAGAATGTCTTTCAGAAATAGGAGAAAAAAAATGTCTATAGTTTATTCGGATATGCCCTGAGCAATTAGAGTCTTCTCAACTTCTATTGGTAGCACGCAAACCTTGACAGCAGTGCGTGTAAACACTCCCGAACTAGTCTTCACATCCACCACACGAACCGTGCCATCGGAACCGGGTCGCACCTTTATTACACGACCCAAACTCCACTTTAAAGGGGAAAGATCCTTGTCTACTAACACCACCATTTGGTCCTCCTGAATGTTGGCGGTTGGATTTTTCCACTTGTTCCTCCGTTGAAGTTCGGAAAGATATTCCCTGGACCACCTGAAGTGTTGGAGCATTTGAGTTAATTGATGATACCTTCGGAGTCTGCCAAAATTAATAAACCTGACGTCTTCATCTGAAATAGCAGCTAAAGGTCTCCCAATGAGGAAATGCCCTGGTGTGAGAGCTAAAAGGTCGTTACAATCCTCGGACAAAGGAGTGAGAGGCCGGGAATTTAGGCAAGCTTCGACCTGGGCCAGTACCGTATTCATTTCCTCGTACCATAAAATAACTTTACCCACTACCCTTTTTAAATGATACTTGCAGCTTTTAACAGCTGCCTCCCAGATTCCACCGAAATGCGGCGAATATGCCGGTATGAAATGCTATCTAATATTTAGTTGAGATAAATGTTCATAATAAACAGATTTGACCTTGGAATTAAGAATATGATCGAATAATTCCTTCAACTATTTGAAGCACCCTTGAAATTAGTTCCAATATCAGAATATATATCCGATGGTAACCCTCTTCGCGAGATGAACCTTTTAATTGCGTTTAAAAAAGCTTCTGTGCTGAGGTTTAAAACAAGCTCCATATGCACAGCTTTAGTACACAAACAGATAAAAACGCATTAAGTGAGTCTTAACAGCAGGAGCCCTACGAAGTTAACTTGTTTTAACAAGGAACGGTCCTGCATAGTCGACTCCACAGTCTGTCCACAGTCTGTCCTGTTCCCTTAGCTTCGTCGTCAGGGACGTCTCCTTTATTATTCCATGGTGTTTAAGGAAATACCAGATATTAAACTTCTCCGCCTTTAAACTCTCTAACCGCCCTATTATGTGGGTTCCAACGATTCCTGCCAATACATTTAATGACCAACGATGTTGATGATCAACACTTCGGAAGTAATGCGGATTTTCGTCGTTATAGTAATGAAAATTATGTATATTTACTAAACCGTTTTTATGAAACGTATCTTCATCCTAAACAGAACAAAATCAAAAAAATCTTCAGACCCTGCCACATTGTCCATAACCCATAAACAAAACTCAATACGTTTTTCAAAGTCCCTATTAAATAGTGGCTGGTGCATTTGAATATGGTAGGGATGAAATTTGCGTTTTTATCCTAGCGACACTTCTCTTGCTTATACCTACTTACTCACTAATACATCTTTGACTACTATGTGGATTTTCAACAAGCGCACCCATTACTTAAAATTCTGAATCGTCTTGCAGATTGCAGATTTTCGTCTAGAATTTTTTGTATATTGCACGCTTCCAGTACTTTTGAATACTTGCAATAGTCTTTTAAAAACATTTCTGTTAGGATGATCTCTATTTGGATACTTTTGAGTGTATAATCTACTTGCTAAAAAACAGTTCTCCTGACACTCACCAATAATTAAGATCATATCTATTCTTTCTTTGTTAGAGTACTTTTTTATGTTTAAAACTTAATAATACATCAACACTATACAAATAGGTACAATACACAAATACACACTACAAATTTATAAATTTATTTGACAGATGGAATGGAATGGAATAATATCTATTTGAATGACATTTTATAGGTAAATAGATGCCAGATAAGTGAATAATATTAAAAACCATATACAGTACACAGCCACCCACTTCAGAGGACATGAAGAATAGGATAAGTCGAGCTTTTTAAAAAATAACACCAAGAATTAAAAAAAAATAAACAATAATTTTTTTAAAGAGTTCAAGCTTGTATCGAACACGATAGGAATGATTTTGGATACTTTCTTAACATTTTTTGTACAGTTAAGTTTTTTTACTAATCTTAATGCAAAGTTAATGATTGAGTACCCTTAATAAAATTCTGATTTGTAGTTTATTTCTTAATGTCTGACAGCACAGTAGCCTCATTAAATATTCAAATAGAAAATTATCTCTTACGGAGTGATCCTAAGAATTTTACATCCCTGTTTCAGCTCAAAATACAATATGGTAATAAAACTGAACAATGCCAACTAAACGATAAACATTGCGGCAGTGGCGGAGATTACGATGTTAGTTCATTTGGCTTATTTAATTAGATTTGGTCAACATCACAGATCATTCGTTTAGGCCTATTAACAAGTTACATTTTCATTTTTATCAATTTAAATTAATTGAAGAAAATCTAGTTTAATTTTCATAATTCAAATTTATTGACAATTAATTAATGTATATTAAGTAAAGTAAACATACCATTTATAGGAAATATAAAATTCAATCTAATAAAAGATTAATAATAGATTTGTCTTCCCTCCTGCCTGTATTTTCGGATATCTCGGAAATACTGACATCTCCAACATATTATTTGTTCGATTAGCACTGATTTGCGCCTTTGCTTCTCCCAAGTAAAATTCAATTTGTGTAATATTTTCCAAAGTTTTTCGCCCTATGTCAGACAAATTCTCGTCCTCCTTCACCATTCTTAGAATTATGTCAAGGGTTGGGATATGTTTTTTAAAATATAATTAATGTACTTTTCGTCTTATTGTATTTTGCATATTGCAGTATGTTCATCAAGGTCAAGTGGTTTTCTTCCAGTTGACTTTTTAGGTGGAGATATATTTCCATTTTTCCTCTCTCTTAGAAGCCTGTAATTAGTAGATTCACTAACTCCTGTCATATTGGAACATGTCGAAACTATATTTCTAACAGTAGCAGCCGGCAATTGATGTACAACAGCATCATGCACATTTAATACCTACTACAGTCTTCGTTTGCAAGCTAAGCACGCTCTTACACTTCATTGGGGTAAAACTTGAAGACATTTTTCACAACACAGCAGTTAACACTTATGTAACGTAAGCGACTCTAAGCAAAACAAATTATACAAATTTGTGCCTTTAATTTATCAATAATAAATCATGCAACAAAGCACTTACTATCAAAATAAAATTTTAAATTTTTAAAAACTTTCCATCAGAGTATCATGTCATAGGTAACTAGATGTCAGCAAATAATTGGATATTAAAAAACAAATTTAAAATTTCTCAAAAACTATCAGAGCTAGATATAGGCAACCCTAATACCAACTGGAAGGTTATAAATTCCTATGTTTAACAGACCCAACAGATACAGGGTGTTCCATTTAAATTAAGCCAGAAATTTATGTATTAAATGGTTAGTATTATACTGTCATATTAAAAACACACTGTATATGATAGCATACCAGTAAATATTGGAAGCAGAATGTTAAAAGCTTCCAGTGAAATGGTGTAAAGCAAATGTGGTTATTCGTCTCTATTTTGAAGTTATTGTATTTTTTCGGAGAGTCTACATATTATGTAAAAGCGATTTATCCTGGAAACTGAACTAGATAGGTATAGGGAAATGTTAATAAACTTACATTATTTTTAATAGTACAATTCAAAAATGTGATGAAATAAAGGGTGTTCCATTTAAAGGAACCTAACATTGATACGGCACGCTTTTTTGGAGTACCCTGTATATTCCAAAATATTTTTAAATTATAGTCCTAAGTAATCTACTTAATTCTGCGTCCAATTTTTTCTGATTTTATTTGCCGTTAAGACGCCAGAAAATAGTTCGTTCATAGTGCGCCACCCTGTATAATACCGTTTGTCGGAAATTTTTTTCTTTTGAATTATTTTTCACTGTACTTTCCATTTCATGAAGTGGTATTTTTTACCGGACATTAAATAACTAATAAATCTAATCTATGCTAAGCTTACTTTTTATTTTCCATTGTTATAAAACCTGCCTATTCCAAAATTACAACAATTTTTTATTTATATTTGGAAACTGTTAACATAGTAACATAGACTGTTAAAACTCTTCTTCTTATTAATTTTTATTTCTCAACGGTTTAGCCATGACATTCAACTTCTGAAGCTATTCAGCTACAAGCTGTATTTGGATTTTAATCTTGACGTCGATGTCCTCCGTAACAATGTTTTATCTATGCTCCCTAATACCACAGAGTACACCATCTAGATGGTGTACTCTGTGCTAATACTCTTAAAAAGAAGAATGTAGGTAGGTTAGTTAGTGTCATCAGTGTTTTGATTATATGTCATGTTAAGTGTTTTTTCGAGTTTTGTTTGTTTCAAGTTGAAGTCGAGTTGTGTTGTATACGTGTCTTTTCTTTTTAAACATATTGCGATAGTAACATAAATATAATAATGGCACCAACAAAAGTGAATGTAAAAGAAAGGTTTAATGATGGCGAAGTAGATCTTAGTATGTCTGATTTAAATGAAGTCCCAATAAAGGAAATACTGGGATTGAAACGAGTAGATAGCTTGGATTTGTCTAACAATACTTTAACATTGTTACCAAAAAACTTTACATCTTTAACTTATCTTACCAAATTGGATTTAAGTAAAAATGAGCTTACAGAACTACCTGAAGATTTTGGAAACTTGGTGAAACTAAAACATTTAGATTTATACAGGAATCAATTACAACACCTACCTTTAAGTTTTAGTAAATTGAAAAATCTGAAATGGCTTGATTTGAAAGATAATCCTCTAGTTCCAGCTGTTGCCAAAGTAGCAGGTCTTTGCATTAACACCAAAGAATGCCAGACTTGTGCCAAACATATTGTAGACTTTTTTACTAAATTGGAAAGTCAGGTATCTGCCGAACTTGAGATGAGAAACAGAGATAGACAAAAGCAATTGGAATTCAATCAAAAAAAGAAACAGGAAGAGAAAAACCTGAAAAAAAAGGAAAAACAAAAAGAAAAGAAGGTTATCAATGGAAAGATTACTGAGCAAAAAAAATCGAACAGAAACCATGTAAACAATAACAAAGTCAAAATTAATGATACAATAGAAACTACTTCTAATTCAGTATTTTCAACTATCTTCTCTTGGATTTTCTTTATGTTGGCACTTTATATAGGGTTTGTTATTTTTAAGGCATATGATTCTAAAAATTTGTTAGATACCGCAAAAAATATTGTTATATTCGATTTAAATAAGTTATACAATGATGCACCTGTTTGGTGGAATTTATCGAAACAATATCTTGAGAATTTGTATGAAAATTTAACTGTCAGAAAATAAATTTATTCTACATATATTTTAAAACATTGTACATAACTATATCAAAGTTTATAACCAATTGATGTAAATATTTAAAATCATAAATATTAATTTCAAGTTATTAACTAAGGAAATGCATAAAATGTATAGTACAATATAAAAGTTTTGTATTTTTTAAATATAAATATTCCCTAATCTGTTGAAAGTTTATTTTCCCAAAATACCTCACCAAATATTATTTGGGTATTGACAATCAATTCACAATCTGCATGTCAATAGCAGTTCCTTTTCAGTGTAGTAAAATAAAAAGGAAGATTATTTTTGTTTGATTCTATGGAGAGGGGTAGATTAAAAGGTATACCTATTGAAAATGAGCTTCAGCAGCCTAAGACTATTAGGTGCAGAAGCGTGGGATGCTGATAGCTAGATTTTTCATTGAATGTGCATTTGCTTATATTTTCTTAACAAAAGGTTTTAATTAAGAATAGTTATTTGTATGCCAAGGACTGAAAGTGCTACTTTGTTGGACGAGTCTGAAAATTGCGAGGCAAGCAGCAGACGAGTCCAACAAAGTAGTATTTCAGCCACGGCGTACACAACATATTTTAGACGACGCATGAGATCCAAAACTTTTTCAATTACACTGAGGAAAGAAAATAAATGAGAGAATTATCAACATTTAATTTATTGAACAATATAATCTACTTAATGAAATTTGCAATGTCAATATTAATTTATTAATTATTTGCAAAAAGTGATGTTGATTGTACCATAGAACAATACTTATTGGATTGTACCTCCAGAACAATTTTATTAATATTGATTGGATGCAGATGGAATATGTGTATCACTACCACAGATAACATAAATCACTACCAGAGCAAAGCGTCAGGAAAGTGTTATGCAGTACGGAACTTTCACTACATGGAACACTCAAAAAGCGTCCCGAAAGTGTTTTGCAGTACAGAACTGTCACTTTCACTAAATGGAACACCCAAAACGCAACTTTCGGTACGTAAATGAATACAGAACGAGCAACTTTCAGATGGCGTCGTCTAAAAATTATATTTATTTCAAATATGTCTTGTTTCTTATTAAAAGAGATCCAAATTTATTCAGTGATATTCATTACCAAAAAACCTTAATTTTTTTACGTTACGTTGTTTCCGTTGATTAAGCTTTCCTTTTCCATTAGCTTGACTGAGGAGACAATTTGAGACAAAAGGTTAGAGCAAATTATTTACGAGTTGTTCAGTTGTTGAATTTTATTTGGCAATAAGTGTGGTTTTCTGTTGACAATTATTCAAAAACAATACATAGAACATCACGCCAAAATAATAAAATGCAAGAAAAAGTTCAATCGTAATATACAGTTATAATAGTCAAATAGTACTTAATACCAGAAACAAAATTCACATATGAAGGTAGGAACAAAACCACGAAAAGTTTCCGCCCGACCAATTTCTGCAACGTTCCCTATTTTGCTGAAAAACACTCATTGCGCCGGTCTTTCTAAATGTCATCGTAACTCGTTGCAACGAAAAAAAAAAAAGGTTTATAATCAAAATTGTTGGCATTTAAATTTTATACAAAAACTGCTACTTAAGTATTGAATTCCCGCAATTTACCTGAAGCTACTAAACTTTTAAGCAATCCATTTTTTGGTTCTAATCACTCATTTTCGATTATCTTCCATACAAATACATGAAATTTCAACTCATTGAAAATAACCGACTTTCACTGCTCCTGTATCGATCCCACTCGTTCCTTACACCCAGATAAGCGTTTTTTTCCTGCTATTCGGTTAACAAAGAATTGATCCTGCCTTAAATCTTTACATTTAACGTGTACCTTTCGAAACAAATTTTAAAGTCAATTTCTTTATAAAATCCAGGGTACTACCATTATGAATCCGCTTAATGCAAGTTTCCCTCCAATATATAGATTTCCTAACTTCATTCCATTCAGATTGGAAGTCACCGCTTGTTCTTTTGCCAGATTTTAATAAGCCGAACTAAGCGTGGACGCACTGGACTTTTTCCCTTAATATCTGTGTTACCGCATTATCCCAATACGACTTGATGATGTCAGCAGCTGAAGATTTCGATACATCCAAGTCTGACAATTTGTACCATTTTCGAACTCAGCTAAATCTTTTTTGAATATGGCCCTGACTCCTAACTCTTTTCGTAATTGCGGCACTTCGAACCATTTTTTTTTTCTCAAACTGATACAAACTGTGTGTTAAGTACCCAAATTCGAATCAAATCATTGGGATCTCAAAAACGGGAAGAGATAAAGAAACAGGTAAATCGTAGCAAAGTTACGCATTCAAGGGAACGATAATTAGGTAGAGCCATTTGAAAAGATATCAAAAAACAGTTAACACATTTTAGTTTTTGTAATTTTGTATTGTCTTTAACATTACGTTATCTACATATCCATCTGACGTTTCGGAAACCCGCGTATTATTGTTATTCATTATGTTCATTTATAAATCCTTTTCCATTTAAAATATGTTTTTATCCTACACCAATAGAAAGTTCAATTTTACCAGCTTTAAAGAGGCGAGAAAAGTACATTTTCCACGGCTAGCCGAGAAAAAATAAATTTTACGTTTCCACGCCAGCTGGCGCCCCTATTGACTTATAATAGCATATAAGTGATTCCAATCACATCAATCAGAAAAAACAAAAACGAATCGCTGAAAATAAACACCATTGAACGCCAATATAAAAATTAATTGTTATAGATGTGAATGTCTGCAATTCCAATCATAAGTTGTCGTATTTACAATTTTTATATGGAATATTACCACCAATTATTGTGTAGGATAAAAACAGTACTGAATTTCATATTATGGAATAAAATTTTAATAAAAAGAATATCACCAGCAATTATTGTGTAGGATGAAAAAGTATGTGTGAACCATGGCAGTAAAGTGCTTTTCCAGGCCTCAAGAGGAGGCCATATCTTCTTTCCCACATAGCATTGAAAGAAGTTTCATATGCCAAGTATATGCCTTCAACGTCCTGTAAAAGATGTTCGTTTCGGTACATGATTAGCATATGCTGTCCACATACTTTTGAGCACATCCCTGTACATACATCCATAGCAAGTGCTAAGAATTTTAGATTCAAACTTGTTTTTTCCCATAGATCTTTCGCATATGATTCGCACATACCATAAAAGTCCACCTAAAGCTTTTTTTAATTATATATTTAGCATGTAATAATGATTTACCATTAACTAAGATCCTTTTCACTACATTCAGCGCAAGTATATACCTACTTAATAGATATATTCTTTATTAAGCTAACGTCATTCGATATTGAAGCCATTATCATATATATATTTCCATTTATAATATACACTTAGCATGTATATATCTGAATAATCTGATGATCATATTTTTAGCATGTGCAAAGTATAAAACATAGAACATTATTTG
>CAJUYH010003059.1:0-35223 GCA_910591685.1 Galerucella tenella
TATATATATATATATATATATGAATATATAGATATATAACGGGCGACGCAGATTTATTTAGTTGACTATAACCGCTCTAAATTAACATATGTATGTTATCTGTTTTCTATTTTCAAGTAATTCATCAATTGTTGGTAATTGAAAAATTATTAATGAAATAACATAATATTTCAATGAAGCTTCCAGTGATGTACCTGTGTATTCGATTGTGGCACTCGTTCCTCAAGAAGTAATGTCAAGTCCTTTAACAGTTCACTATCGTCTATTTTCTCTTTTTGTATATTTAATTTTTTTCCATTTTGTGCAATTTTTTTTGCTAACGCCATCTCTAACAATTTTTCCCATTCAATAACATTGCAAAAGACACCTTTTTGATGGCGAACATTCCTGCTCAAGATTTTACCGTTCACGCCTATTTTGTTGTTCAATATCTTCCGAGTATTTTCGCTAATTATTTTACTTGCATTATTTCTTTGAGAATAATTCGCCTCTGTCATTATTCTCCATTTTCGTTCTCTTGGATGCCGAATAATGTTATTGTCATCCCAGCCTTCCTCTAATTTTCGGTATCGATCGTTCACTACTCCACCACGGCGAAGACTCTCCATCCAATTATCACGTTTCATGTAACACCTTTTATCATTCGTAAGAATTGATTCTTGTGACATAATTGGTGATTTATATGTGCATTTTCTCAAATATTTCCCATTGTAGAAATTATTTCCATCGAAACTCCGTGAAATGTCGACTATGTCGCTAATTGAATGACCATTTTTCCCACAAGAGGAATTTAGACTGTCACTATCGCTGCAATTCCACAATTTCAAGGAATTCTTATGAAGATTGTCATGACTCATTAAACCACTAACCATTGAATAGTTGAACGGTAAAGCCTTATTAGTCGAACAAAGTTTATTCATGTAAAGTGTAGAATGACGGTTGTTAGTCGATACAGTTTGTGTTTTCCGTTTTGTAATACCGCTAGCATGTGCCTTTCCCTTACAACACCGATGATGGTGAATGTTTGTCAACTCCTTCGTATTATTTGGCATTGTTGAGGCGTGATACGCTCCTTTTTAAACTTGATATTGAAATGAACGGTAACAGCAATACCAAATTGTACGTCTGCTATTAGCAATAAATTTATGTCGATAATATAACTCAAAGTTCTTCCACTTTAACAGACTAATAATAAAGAAAGTTGAATCAACAATTAATTCGTATAATTAAATTGAAATGACGTGAAGGCAGAATTTTTTTTCTTCCAACTTGTCGCTGTTGCACTGTAAAACTGCTCTCAACATGTGTGGGCAACATTGAAGAGGCAAAAGGCTTGTGTGTCACCGTTTATGTCTCGGTTGAAACTCGTTCCAGGTGTATGAATACGTTATTATACATGTGCCCACGCGCGTGTATTCAATTGCGCCAGTACTACGAAACGAAACAGCATCGTGACAACGAGAGAAAGCGAGTGATAATCCATTGAGACTATTATCAATCACACGATTGTCCATATGCTGTGTTTTTGTAATACACACATAGATACATGTGTACACGTTGATTGATATGGAGAGAATAAAGGTGGTTGTGTAGTGCTCGCGAATAAATTTATAGACTGCTTTTATACTAAGTTATTCATACTGCACCAATTTATAACAAGATCAAAACAACTTGTTCGATATATGTAAAAATTATGACGATGAAATGTAATGATGTGAGATACTAAATATATCATAAAAATATGAAAAGCAAAGAGTATGAATAAATTACAATAGTAATAATAATAGTAATAAAAATAATTCAACAAGACACTCGCGATTAACTAAACGTCGTCACGTGCTACAGTCGATTGAGAGACGAACACAGTCACAGAGCGACTGAACTCCGGTGGGTCGAATCAAAGAGGTGTGTGCCCACAACTACACTCTGTTCCTCCTATTATATTATACATATATATAAGATGTGAGCAACCATAGAGATAAACAACATCGACCTCACACCATTATCATCGATATAAATATATATTGGCCATAATAATAAATGATAAGTGATAAAATTTAATTATTTTTATCGTGTAATTTATGTAGGATTGAGTAATGATTTTCTATATATAATACAATAACATGACTCACCGTGTTTTGATGAAATCGTAGGCTTCCTGAGCGTCTCAATGTGCCACTGCGAATGTTGGCAGGCGCCAACTCCACTTGTCTGCCGTCTGATCCACCTCTTCGAGATAACTCTGATAGTTCAGCGACTGGCTGCACCTAAAATTCATATATCGTGTATTTATATATGTGTACACTTACGTATACATAAATAAATATATATATAAGTTACAAGCAAAGATGAAATGTTGTAATATATCACGAGAATGCGATTAAAATATTCGATGGATAATCAATTTATTGTATATATTTATCTACCTTCACAGTGACACTGTTAGTGGACCCTTTAATAAGATCGATAATTTCTTCTCGTGATTTGTCATCGACGTTCATACCGTTGACCTCAATCAGCCGATCACCCGGCAGCAATCCCGTGTCATTATTATTCTGAATCATTGCACCAGGCTCCGCGAATATTACAGCTTTCATATTGTGAGTGGTGCCATTTGTACATCGATCAATAATAGCCGCACGGCGTAGTGAGAAGCCAAAGTCATTGCGGGGCGGTGGCTGACGTTGAATTGTCAATTGGCGTGGCTCAGGCAATACCAGCGGTACAATCTCAGGTAAAGACAGATTAACGCCTTGTTCCTCAAATGAAGAGGACGATCTCCAACGTGAAAATCCCTGCGATTCACCAACCGGTGACAAGCTGAATGGCGGTGTGGCAAAACTAGAATTCGTTGTGTCTGTTAGAGAATCAGCGGCATAATGATGGCTTTGAAACAATGATTCCTCCTCACTGCATATATCATCCTTTCTCTCTTGATGAATAGAATTTGGTATATTTTGATAAGCAATTACTTCATTCTGAAGTGTATTTCTAACTAAAAGATTACTCGCCTCACAATGATTTGGCTCACTTTCATTTCCATTATGAACAATACCATCAGATCCATCGCCCTCAACTACCGTCGTTATATTCGAAATATTAATTCGTGAACCTTTCAATATTCCACGTTTAGGCGGCTTTGGCGGCAGAGGAGGCAGTGATTTACCACTGGCGTTTGTCAATGAAGTTAATGATGCTTCAGAGGAATCGCTTTGCGTTAATCCATCCGGTGTACGATTCCAGCTTGTACTTGCTCCTGATTTACAGCTTGTATTCTCCACAAGATCACGATCTAATTGAGCAAAGAATGAGGCGCTATAGTCTGCTGTTATGCCACTTGGCAATTTTTCCTTCTCTTTTCGACGGCCACGAATTTTTAATGATCGACGTACCTAAAACGTAAATCATTTTAATCATACATTCATCTGTATATAATCTTACAATGAAATATCACAATTGTATTCTTGTTATTATTACTCATAGAATCAATGGTAAAAAAAAAAAATAAGAGACCTCATCGAGTCTAAGCAGTTCATCCGCTGACATGCTCCCCCTGTCTCTCTTCTTCACATCTTTTCGCTCCTTCTTATCACGTTTGCGTTTCTCCTTTTCATCTTTCTCTGAAGTCTTTTTCATAAAGTTAAACATTTCATCCGCTATAATGGATGAATTAAGATGATGAGGATAATTCTCTATAAGTATTAACCACACCGTTAATTCACTGTCCACCTATTGCACATTTCCATGATGATAATCATGATGATAAGTATCAAATATACACGTGTTTGGCTACCTGACAACATTCAAATATTTCAGTGTCACCATTAACGTAGTATATTCAAACAATTAACATATTGATGCAACGCAATATTGATTAAGTACATCTCACCACATAATATTTATCAATTTACAATTTTTCAATTGTCTCCTTTCTCAATCTGATTATTTCTCTTTAAACTACGGTTTCCATTATTCCCATATTTCTTATTGGCAATTATCATTCCAATCACCAATTAATTTTCGTCTGATATGATACTTTTGACAATTATTCCATCAATATTTACCTCGACTTTCAACATCATATCACTTTATTATCCAAGTAATTTTTACAACAATATATTCAATTTGAATTACTTGTTTAATATAATACTTTATGAAAGCTTCTATGCATTGTTTGATTGTTCATTTTTGTTTTTTATTCTTTATTGCTCATTAATCGTATAATTTATAAATTGTGTCACTTACAACTGCAGATATAACATTTTTTATCACAATGTGACAACGATTTGCCTCCTTATTTTTCACATACATTTAACGGGACATCTTATAAAATTAATATGTCTACACGTAGACGGTGTATTCAGTAGACGAAATAATGTAGATTAAACTTTGAAAGTATAATATTGTCATGTCGCGAGCATATTCTCTGCGATTCGCTATGATAATTTAATTGTATACAACAATAAAAATGAGTAAAGTTCTTAAATCAAACAAAAATAGATAGTGTAACAAATAACGATGAGAGAATGATTAGTTCATCAATCGCCCATTATCATCGGAAACAGCACCAACAGCACCAACCAAACTAACATGGCAGAATAACTATATATATATATATATATATATTCTATACCCATGCATGTACAAATATATATATAACGTATACGCACATGCGCAGCATACACCTTTCCCTCTTCATGAACATGCTCAATATGGATGAATACTGTTCTTTTTTTTGCAATTTACCTACGGGTGTAATGGAGAAAAAATAATGTGCACTCTTTGATATATGTATACAGGTATAGTAACTACATTCTGCTTGTGATTGTTGTGTTACTTCAGGGCTGTAGGAGATGAAATTTCTTGGAAAAGTTCTCCATCGTTTCTTGCCGCTTGGGTGTTGTCGACAAATCAATGCGTTTGGATTTACGCGCGAAATTTGAAAACACAAATACGGTTTCAGCAGTGAATAATTGTGGGGAAGCTTTATATGCGCTTGTTGCATTCGTGAGGAGGAAAAGAATGGTTAGAAATTGCGATGTTGCTGTACATATATAGGAGTGTATATATTATTTTTGGTTGGGATTTTCATCACCAGATGTCAACTCGCCATAGCTAAGTGATATATATAATTTTTTAATAGTGCCTTTATGTGTGCTCGATTTGAACGATAATGTAAAGTGGCGGGATACAAATTGAATTGAAGAAAAAGAACTACACAATGATCTGTATATATGATTTGCTACTTTTCTTCCCTGCTACCGCTGAATCTACTGCATAATGTTTATAAATTTTTTTGTCAATTAATTTTCCATGATGTAGTAGATGAAATCATATATACAAATATATACTTATAATGCAATGTAAATTATTTAATTGCATACAATCAATTATGTACATGCAATAAAATTATATTTTTCAGTAAAACCCCATGTGAATTCAATCAATATACATATATCGATTGTATTGGGATAACAATTAATGTAACATTAAAAACAATGCCAAAAAAATTAGCACATTTATTATTTATAAGAAACAAAACATAAATATAATTAATAGTGAGTAGTTATGATATCAATGAAGAAAACTGACATGATTATATACACACATATATATATATATATATATATATATGTATATGTATATATAGTGATGATGTATTTGGTTTTCATATATTATCAAGAGTCGCGTTTCACATATACAACAAATATATTTTTTTTTTTTTTGGAAAATCCGTGTATCATTTAAAATGTCAATCATCATATTGTTTGTGCCAATGAAATCGCAGATATAATTGTTCATGGGTTTTATGATAAATAATCCAGGTCTATATCAGAATTTATAAAGTCAATTGTGTTTTCAGGCAATGGTATTCTTCTTCGTTCTCCATTACCGGCTCCATTATCACGACGTCGATTGCTACTCCTACTGTTACTTCTGCTTCTACTATTACTGCTGCTGCTACTGGTAGTATCACTAATACCATTTATACTTCTACTACTACTACTACTACTGCTACCACCACCACCACCACCATTATTAATCATATTGTTTCCTCTCAATCCATCATTTCTATTCTTCAATGCAGATGATGACAAGTATGTTGAATATGCATCGTAAATTGTATCAACATCAAAACCCTGTATGCAATATTTTATTTTTATTTATATACGAATATATAATGTATAAAATTTACAATATAATATATAGATTAGAGATAAGTAGTACTCACATGCGAGATCATTGCCTCTAATAATTGCGAATTGGTAAATAAATCGCGCTCTTTACCACCATAGCTACTATCCAAATCACTTTTACACATGCAAATTCTATCTGCTTTTTCATTATCAATTGTTCCGATTATACGTTTTTTTGCTTGGGTACCTCTGCAATGTGGATGAAACACATATTTCCTATAAATGTAACAACCATATTATTATATATATTTAATTCATCCAAGTATGTTTATTGTATTGAATGGAATGATGAAACTCACTCGCAATCTACAAGTCTAGCGGATTTTCCACAATCCACTCTCGACCACAACGCCAGTATTACTATTGCCAAAATTATCATAACTCGTCCAAATTGATACATGCTAATCGCCTTTCCTGAAAAAATACAATTTTCCAATGTCACACATTTATTATAAATAAACAATAAGCTGAGTAAAACAATCTAAGAAATAAAGATATTATTATTATTATTATTATTATTAATATTATTATTAGTCTTGGTATTCTGTACAGATACATTTCTGTTTTAATTATAGATAAAGATGTAATGAAATATTTAATTATATACGGTGGTGAACAATATTCAATATTTCAATTAAAAAAGTTAGAGTGCAATGCCTTTTATTGATGGACTATTGTGAAATTAAAAGGGAAAATATCACTAAACTAATGTTTTTGATATATGGCGAAAAATAATTTCATTTTCGGTAGAGAAGGAAGAAAAAATTGTTTGGTCAAAATAGCTGTTGGTGTTTCGTTTGATAATGAGTGGCTGAGCTAGTATGTAATAACTCATATATGTATATTTAGTATTGAAATGACTGTAATGTTATATGTTATCTCTTCACACTATTCATACTAATATAATTGAAATTGTATTGAAATAAAAAAATATTGCGAGAAGATAATATAATCGCAGCACTTTCATAATTAATTAGTTCACTCGCGATAATTCATATTATACCACAATCCAATCATCGATAATATCTCTCATTATATATATTTGATGAATATGTCATTCCACAAACTGTTCCCAGTAGATATAATATTATCGCGAAAATATATGAGTATACAAACTCGATCTACCCTTAGAAATATATCATTATATATAATAAATATGTGCAGTGAAATAATTCTAGCGACTGTTTGTCTGGTATATGTAAAAGTCCAATTCACTCGACGCAGTAACATTTTTATTTTTTTCTTTTTTTATTTGTGCATGACAATATATATTTCGTATGCGAATATAAAGCATAAAATATATTTTCAAATTGTAAAAAATCATATATATTTACAACCAATAATACTATGTATATATTCTCATAACGATTTTATAAACAAGTGCAGTAAAACGTCATCCAATTTCTGGTGTCCTATCGATATATTCACTAACAAGCCAATTTAATCCGCGTCTACGCAATATGTTTATATATGTATATACAACGCCCTCATTATGGTCACGTAGAATTTTATAAATTTATCTCTCTATTTATATCAATACAACATTACCGAATAATTTTTACACTATTATTCTCATTGCATTAAATTGTTTCTTATTTTCAGCTGAGTATAGCATACATACAATATATATGAAAAATACACAATGACAATAAAACTTTATATATGTATATATAATCAAGTGTTTAATATATATATATATATATATTTCATTATTTTCTTACCGGAACAAATTCAAAAACTTAAATATGACCACACTTTATTATATATATAACACCTCGTATCTGTATATATTGTTACAGACACAAATCCACTGTCTCCAACTAATTATTCTATATATATATATATATTTATATGCAAGAATATGAAGTATATATGTTTTAATATGAATTTTCACTGTACAAAATTCCGAGAGCAAGTGATGATTGGAGCTTGGGCGTCCGCTGTATTTATACTGCCGCAACTACAAATATCCGTGTCGGCGGGCACATCCCTTCTTCTTGCACAACGACAATACCATCCACACCACCCACCCGAAGAAAGAAACGGCATTATGTGAAAACTCGTCATGATCTACCCTCCAATCTGCTATATCACTTCATATGTAGTGCCAATAGCTTTGCCCTTTGCTCTCGTTGCCTATACACGTATAATATTATTATATATATATTCAATTCTTCATTTTCTTACATTCTTCTACTCCCACTCTCACTTGATTTTTTTATTTTTATCGTTTGTCTATTGTACGAATAATTTGGCCATCCAATCTCTCACTCCATTTCATATATGTATGTATAAGTGTATGAGTTTTTATTCGAGTAATTGAGATGGCATTGAGCTGATACAGTATCATTTGCCATCATTCAATTCATATACACAACAATGTGTATAAAAACAAAATGAATTATCAACGAAATACTGAAGATACTTTGTATTGCATATACAATTATATAATATCCTATAAATATTTATTGAATTTCGTATGTATAATTATAAGTAATTTCGTCAAAAACTATCATTGTAAGGAAGAAATAAAATGATATAAGTAAAAAGTAAAGCAAAAGTCAACAGTACAAACAACAACGCAGACGCAACCCATCGTGTATACATACATACATGTATTTACGCATTGTACATATATATATGTGATACGCGGAGATAGTCCAGACTTGAAGGCGCCAGAAAAACAATCCTGAAGAATCGATTCTCCAGATTTCTCGCGCGAATGAAACAATGAAATGGAATAAGAAATCAACAACTACGCATATATAAATGTATGTATAACCATTTTCCATTGAGTTAATCAATTACTCGACTATTTAAATATAAATATATGTATGATATATTGTATAACAGGGGCATGAATGAATATTCTTTTTGCCCAAATAATCATGTGAAACCTCGATAGTGATGCCTCAAAATTATTCATCCATAAATATTAATTATGACTATATATAATTATACGAATGTTGTATATTATAGTTATATGTTATAAAACCGCGTAGTTGACATATTGAGTGTGAAATACTCGATTTATTATATAATAATGAAACAAAAATAATACACGTATATATGAGTGCCTAGTTTCGTGGATATGGACGTAATTATTTGCTGCCTGCTTTGATTGCAACATGAAGCAATAGAAAATCATCATTCAATTTCAATTGCATACAACCAATTAATATAGATATATAATATAGTTCTTTCGTAAAACAGTTAATGGGATTGGTTATTCATATTGTCAATAAAGTCCGTACTTTGATCTCAATTCTCATGTTCCCCTGCGGTTAAATTATACATATTTTTGGTTTATTAATTATCTGCTTCATGTCGTGCAGTACTTATGGATGTATTTATATATATATATATATATGTGTAGTAGTCAAGTCCATATGTATATTGAGAAGAATAATTTATATTAAGATGTCAATCAACATCGTATAATATTGTTACGTTACTTTTCAGTTCATCAGTGTAAATGACGAAATTGAAGAACATGTGAAACCCATTTTCAATTATGTCAACAATGGGAAAAGAGACGAATAACCTTATCTATATCACTATATATGTATCTGTAGGTATATGTAATTACTGAATTGTACAAAAAAAGACCGCGTGTAAATAAAGCGTATAAAAAGTTTCATTAATTTGATAAGGAAAAGGTTGATGGTGAATTTTGAGACGACCGCTGTTTACCACACGATATAACTTTTGCACTGGTTGTCATAGCATGAGATCCTCAATAAACTAAAATAAATAACCAACAATTTTGTACACGAGAAATTTAGTAGTAATAATAGTTATTACATTTAAAATAGAAACAATATAAAAAATTATTTACCAATGTTGTTATTTACCATATGAGAATTTTAACTAATTGTGCAAATTGCATATTTGATACACTCATGAGGATGCCAATTATCAATAATAAAGATTAACTGCCAAATTCAACATTACATATTGATGTCAGTTGCTAATATTGTTTTCTTGGTTTGTATTACTTCAATTTGCATTTTTTGCTAAATGAAAACGGATTTTTAATCGTATAGGAAATTTTTATTTACATATTTAGTATGTTAGGGATGTTATATGCTTTGGCAGCCTGTATGGAATGTACAGCAGCGCTTCCAGTGTTGATACGCAGAATCATCAAGAAATGTCGTTAAACATGTGTGGTTTAATAATCAGTCCATGTGAAAAAGTAAATAAACTGTTGATTAGCTGACTAATTTACAAATGCACTAGATTGATAATTGCATGATGTATGTGGGAGCACGGATTTATATTTACGTGAGAATTCAAAGGTGAGTTTGAACAATTTTGTAGATAAAAACATTTTTTTTTTTCATTATTGTCAAACTTGTATTGTACTTTTGACATATGCCGTCATATTTCTTGACATTTAGACACTAATCATATATAAATATTATATGGAACATGCTGCTCTAAGCTATTCTTGTATTATATAATGTACATTATAGTCACAACAAATGAGAACTATATACAATTATCGATAATCGTTTGTTACTTTTACACCACATACTCATATTTGTCAGTTTATCATTTGTTTCGCCTGCTTTTTTATTCCATATATCTAATCATTGTTTTTAAACATTTTTTTTTTTCCCCGTTATATTTTACAGATGAATATTCTACTGCTAGGAGGTATTAGCATCTGTTTAATTTTTCTTGTAACAGTTTTTGGCCTGGGAGCTATTTTAAAATTTGTTATCTGTCTGATCGCATTAATCTTGGGGTAAGATAAAATATTATATTAATTCAATTATGACAATTTATAAATAAATATTAATTTCAGGATATTAACGTGTATGTACAAAAAATATGTGCCACGTGTTGAAGATGAAATCAAATGCAACAGAGAAAACTTATATAAGAAGACTGAAAAACTGCGACGGAATCTTGAGGAATTATCGAAGGCCAAGATGACGTTTACATTAGATAGGAGAGTTACTGGTAGTCACATTATCGATGAATCATTACAAGAAATATTGGATTTTCTATTGCGAGATTATGTTGCACCGTGGTACAATGTACTCACAGACGATGAGGAATTTACAGAGTCAGTGCGTGATACAACGCAAAAAATCGCTATAAATATCGCCAATAGGGTAAAAGATGTTGATTGGATTCCGTATTTAACAACACGTCTTGTTGACGATGCCGCATCACACATGAGACTTTATCGTCAGGCACGTGCGAAATTGAAGCATGTGAAAAATAATAAAAGTAGCAGTAGTTCGAGTGGATCTAGTGGCACACCAAAATGTACACCCACCCATCGACGAAACAAAAGCGAGACTGATATATCGTGGTATTCGCAATTGAAATTTTACATTCCAAATTTAACGTCACTGACAGAACCAATTGATAAAAATTCACAACAAAATGATGAAGTAACATTGGAAAAAATATTTTTTGATTTTGAAGTTCAAATGGAAAATAATTCAATATGTCGTGATCTTATATGTACAAATGAGGAGCAAGAACTGGCATTTTTGAGTGAAATTGCCGAAATTCTTTTATATTTACTATTGCCAAAGGTCGACTTTGATTGTTTAACTGTGAGATATATATTGCGTGAACTTTTAGTTAATACAATAATTATACCATTATTGAATATGCTATCAGATCCTGATTATATTAATCAAGTGTGTTTGTGGCTATGTACAAAAGATTTAAGTTTACACAGTGATGTATTTTTAACAGTAATAAAAATTACAGAGAGTGTGGATGAACTTAAAGCAACGAAAAAAATTGTTTGCAATGAAATTGCGCATTTGCGATCAAAAGATTCGGGTGGTGATGATGATTTAACAGTGAAACAACAATTAAACAGTTTACTTTATGTGAAAAAATTGTTGGAAGCGAGAATAATTAGTATGCAAGAAGGTTTAAATTCCGAGACAGATGAAATTGATGCTCATCCCGATTGGAATCAATTACTTGTACCAGGACAAAAATTCGTTAATTTACCGCTCAATGAATTACTCAAAAATAACATTGCTCTGAGTTACTTTATTGATTATATGACTAGTATTAATAATGAGGCGTACCTTTATTTTTATTTGAACATTTATGGATGGAAAGTTTCAGCCGAACAGCAGCTATCTGATATTGAATTGCAAAAATTAAATGGCAATCAATCGTCATCTACTTCGGGTATTAATTTTCGACGAAAAAATATTAATCTTGAGAATTTAAAGGAAGCAGCATTAAAAATATATCAGCAATATTTGAGTGATAAAGCGTCTGTTAAATTACAATTGGATAGTGTTTTGGTGAAAAATTTATTGATGAAAATTAAAACGGAAATGGTTCGTGAAACGTGGTTCGACGAATTGCAAGATTGTTGCTATGAAAAATTGCAAAATGAAGATCGTTTCCTTCCATCATTCAAAAGATCAATGTCATATGTAAAACTTTTAGCTGAATTGGATTTATTAAAAGACCCGGTATCTGAAGATGATGTAAAATCATTAGATGGAATAAGTATTTCTAGTATGAACAATGAATTGGATCCATTAGATGAAATATCAGATAAACGTGACGATGAACAATTGAAATATTCGTCGCGAGAGAGTATGAGATCAGATTCAAATTCTTCAGCGAGTTTGACGAGTATGACAGAGCGTGAAAATATGGGAAATCATGAAGAAACAGATGTAGATATGAGTATTGTATCTAAGGAGGCAAAAAAAATGCGCAGCGCATCGTGTTACGATAATGAAACACGAATAAATGTAGGCAAATCAGCCACATTCTATATTGAATCCAATACAGAGCAATTTGTAAAACTCGATGAGAATACATACGATCAAAATGCAATACGTAAATTGCAACAAGGACGTTTTGAACTTACTGCAGAAATAATTGAAACTGGTGTGGTAAATGACCGTGGTAAAACATATGGTATATATGCAGTAGCTGTAACAAAAAATTATGATTCTGGTTACAAAGAAAAATGGCATATATATCGTAGATATTCAGATTTTCATGATCTTCATCAAAAAATAAAAGAGAAGTATTACGATTTGGCGAAATTGCCATTTCCCGCCAAGAAAGCTTTTCATAATATGGACAGATCAGTTCTTGAACGTCGAATGACAATGCTCAATGCATGGCTGTATAAACTTACGAAACCGAGTATTATGGATGGTCATATGGGTTTGCAAAATTTGTTATTAGCATTTTTAGAACAAGGTGATTACGATAAAGGCGTTACTGGTGGACATATATCGAGAACTGTACGAATTTGTTTATAATCAATTTTCCAATGTTTCTAATTCTCAAAAGTTTGTTTTTATATTATTATCAATTAATTTTAGATTGATACTTTGGTAAATCCTCTTAAGACATCAATGAAGACAATGACTCAGGCGGTGAAAACAATGCCGGATAATATGCTGAGTACGGTGGATGGTGTAATGGATGGTATCAGCAAATTGTTTGGTAATCCGAGAAAGAATAGTATGCTATATGAAAGTGCAAAGGTTGGAGCGAGCATAGACACCGAGGTAAATATTTTCATCGCCGATATATTATTGACATTGTGCAATATCAAATATTCTATTTGTTTTATTTTAGACTGATGATAATATTCCATTGAGGATAATATTATTGTTAATGGATGAGGTATTTGATTTAAAAGTGAGAAATCAATGGTTGAGACGTCGAATTGTTACGCTGTTGAGGCAAATAATTCGCACGATGTTTGGTGATATTGTTAATAGAAGAATAGTTGAGTATGTATCACTGCTGACAAGTCCGAAAAATGTCGCAACGTATTTGCGGCTTTTCAAGTGAGTATTAAATCATTTCAATTGTCAAAAATAAACTGTTAATATTTTTTTTTTATTCTGTTTGTGTAAAGAGAAAGTCATTGGCCAAATGGTGTTAGAGCTGATTCGAAATCACCGCGCGATAGTGAAACAAAAAATCGGACGCGTGTAGCGGCCAAAGTTGCTCTACTTTCATGTTTATCGGATGAACTTAAACATATCATTGGTAGCGAAACAACGAGACAAGGATTATTACGAGTGTTTGAACTCTTTCAACATCCCGTGCTCAACAGAAGACTGCTATATGTCCTTTTCGAGGGCATTATTGAGAATCTTTTTCCCCAAAATGATTTAATGACTATTATTAAAAAATTGTATTCCGTTTCGCCGCGAGTGAAAAGTAAAAAAACCAATTCTTGATATAGGTAAAATTAATTGGTGTCATGTCCATTCGGACGATTGACGCAAATTTTTATTCTCAAATACCAATTCATCTCTTGCAGCTGTTATAAATGAATGATATATTGATAATTTGTATATTAATTTGGAAGTTAATAGAACCATTTTTTTCTTCATTATATAAATGGGGATTATTATTATGAAGCAAACTTATAAACAGGCATCTGTTTTTTTAATTAAATCATACGTAGATAATTGAAAAGACTAACAATATGATTATAACAATCATACATGTGAAATACAATTATACACAAAAATCTATTTTATTTTTATTAATTTACTTGGTGAACAAACAAATAATTGTAGTGAATACTTAAATGTCTCACATAATATATGAATGGGAACAAAAGAGTGTTGTAATACACGCTCCTCTTCTATAAATTTAAATTCAAGCAACGATTATTGTATAAAAAAAAATTGCATTCGAGTGAATTAGATGCCAAGATTTTTTTAATAAATATTTGAGATAATAATTAATAATGCCTACTTATCTGCTGCTAAATTTCAACGATATTAACTATAAATAGAGGCTATAATTATTCAATATTTGAGATGATTATCTTGATAATTCTTCCAGATACAAAAAATATGTAAGATCGAACGTTATAAACAGCAATACTTATTTGTTGGGAACAGCAAAGCAACATTAAAAAATATTTATGTATATATATGTAAAAATAACAATTATGTTTTTGATTTCTGGACATATGACAAATTAATTTTTCATCAAAGATACACTACAATCATTGTCTTATTAAGAGATTTATTTATTAAAATGAACTCATGCAGAGTTGGTGATACTAAAAGAAGAATAATAAATTCGTTCATTTACATCAAATTGATTGTTTGCACGAAAACGTATATATATATATATTATACATTACTGTATTATTATATTGTATATTATTGATGTCATAAACATGTATAATCTTTGTTATATTTATTGTGTTTGGAAAATAATTATAGTTGCTATTACGTTTACCAATAGACAACAACAGCAACAACAAGACAATTTGTCTACAAACTCAATAACATATTCACTATCCATCCAAATGCGACGGGTACAACTCGCCGCATGTACACAATATACATGTTGAATTTATTTTTAATTAAAATGAATCAGAGAAAAAAAATCTTGGAAACAAGGGTGAGCTTTGACAGATCGTACCAAGAAGTATGGGAAAGACAAAGCGGGTTTATTAGCGGAGTGGCTTCTCCACGGTAAGATTGAACCCCCCTTTTTTTTTTTTTTTTGCAAAGAGTAGATTGGGGGTTAAAATGAAAAAGAAAGAAAAGGTTCTGGTATTGTCGAGCAACCTCTTTCGTTTGCTCTTACTCGTACAAGGGTGTACATACATGAAATATATATATATATGAAACGCTTGTCCTCTCGCACGCGTGTACGCATATATATCCAGTATAAACCAAAGGACATACTGTTCTAAAATACAGAAGTGCGAGCGGGGTGAAATAGAAGGAAGAAGGGGGATACGATATGAGCTATTGTGCGAAAAAAGAATTGGACAGGACGTATGCGATTCAAGAGTAAAAGAGTGAGTGAGAGATAGAGAGAGTGAACAGGGAGGCCGAGGGTGGCAACCCGGGGGCTCGTAGCTTTTCTAACGTTCAAGGGGGGAACGTATATACGAAATACCATCCCACCACTATTACCACTACACATTTTTATAGAAAACACCGTTGTAGGACCCTGCATGAAGGACTAAAATATACATGCACATGTTAGTAGTAGCACTAGCTGCAGCAGTAGTAGTAGTAGTAGCAGTAGTAGTGAAAGAAAATCGATATGCATGATTCACGCGAGTGTAAGTTGAAGGGGGGAGCGGAAGAATGGGGTTTTCAGTAGGGGGGGAGACACACCACGTTTCTTCTCTCCCCTTCATAGTGTGGTGATGCCCCCCTGTGTTCAACCATTTCGCATTTCGCTTCTGTATGTATATGTATACGTACTCCTGACCAAGGGGGGAATTGGGAACAGAAACAGCAGCAGCAGCAGCAGCAGCAGCAGCAGCCAGCAGCCAGCACACGCGTAATTCTATACAGCAGCATAGCAGGAGGGGTTTATTCTCGTGATGCTACCCCCTCGGTCACTCGATCAGTCGTGTCCCGGGTACCATACAGT
The DNA here is from genome assembly GCA_910591685.1 of Galerucella tenella. Taxonomy (NCBI): domain Eukaryota; kingdom Metazoa; phylum Arthropoda; class Insecta; order Coleoptera; family Chrysomelidae; genus Galerucella; species Galerucella tenella. The sequence goes on from CAJUYH010003059.1 coordinate 16,593, forward strand.
AGTATACGTCGCCCTGTAAATACCAAACTTTTTCAAGTTATTGCAAATCATATACTTTTATATATTCATAAATTGTTTGTATTAATTTATCGTAATATTTTTTTCATTTTCGTTTTATATTTATTTATTCAATGAATTTAATTAATTTATTTATTTTTCGCGTTGATGCAGTGTTTGCAATTAATTCAAAGTGTTTTCATATTTCATGTCACGGTATTTGACATTTGAATATTCGAATTTATTAGCGCAGACGCGTAAACGCGATATAACATGTGCATACACACATATATATGATTTGAGTTTCCTGCGTTTTCATTGAAAAGACACCTGGAATTGGAGCTGAATGTGGGTTAACGGGATATACGTAATTTTATTATTTTGTTTTTTTTTTTTTTTTTCAATTAGAATTAACGCAGTATTTATGAAAGATCAATTGAATGAAATCATTCATGATTAATAATATATTATTATTAATTCCTTTTGATTATTTATGAATGTTTGCGTGGACATGGAAGAAGAAAAAAAAAACCAACTTACTAATTACTTTACTGACCTTCATGACGTACTTGTAAATAACACCTTTTGCATTACAAGTTTCGCAATACACAAACGCAGTGCGAGTATATAAAATGAGCGTGTGTGCATATATAACAATCGATCTGCGTATATATCAGGTGACTGATAATATATCATCAATTTGATGAATTTTACATGACACATATTGAACTAATTGGGCGTTAATAAGTCTCAATGTAAAATAAATATGATAGGGCATTTGAAAATTATTATTATATTTTTACACGAATATTTCATTTTAATAATTGTTTTTAGGTGAGTGAGTGGTACAGGATATAACAGTGAGAAATGCATATGGACAAAGAAATTGAGTGTTGGGGGATGCAAGAGTTGGGAGTGTAGTACATAGTGAATATAAAAAGGGTGGGAGGATGAAAAAGGGGAGGCGAATGGAGAAGTCAGAGATTTCGATGCAAGGCCAAACGGCGCGTCGCGACGCTCTAAATTCGCATATACATATATATTATATAGAAAAATGAATTGATATATATATAAATTTATTTTATTATATTACTTTATAACACTCTGACACTATCATTTATATATTTTTATACAAACATATGTGTATTTAATTTCTTTTTAATATTAATTTACACTCGCAACCTTTCAAGTGGAGAGACACACGCACTGTGAAACGAACAAGGAAAATAAAACGAGAAAACGATGCCGCAACTTGCGGTGAACTGGCTCTTATTCCGAAATAAGATACGCCTGAGACACAAAACATACAAATAATATTGTGTTGCTTTTCAACAAGCCATATATACAAATAAAAACATATATGTATGGATAAGTATTGTACTTATAGGCCAATCCATTTATACATATAAACATTTACGCTCAAGTCTTCATTATAGGTAGATGGAGAAAAGCACAATTAACATACGTATACAATTCACACGTTTTTGTATCGTTTTGTTTTCTTTTTCTCTTTATTTTCCACGTATAAAATGCAAGAAGCGTAACGTTAAAAAAATAAAAGTTCGGTTACAAGATAGTTTCAAGTTCTTCAGTCTCTCTCGAGCTATTCTACCTTTTGTCTCAGAGCACATCCGTGCGAAAATGTTCTATTATATATACAGAATAATCCAAAGACACAATAGCAAAAGAAAAGGATGAGTCGGTTGTGAAATTTGCGCATAGAATATCCAGTGTCCAGTCTGTGTGCATTATTGCGCGCCCCATGGTGAGCTTCTTTTTATTTTTTATTTTATTTTCAATAGATATTAAGAGGTAGAAAGATCGGGTGCGGGTGACAAATGAAAAGAGTGAACGCGAAAGACATAAATGAGAGGAAGTGAGATGGAATAAGGGTGGGGAGAATGACGACAGGGTAGGTATAGACTTACTTTGGACTGTGGTGTGGAATTACCGTACTTATATTCAAGTCTAATATTAAGTTACCACTTTGCTTTACGGCAAGTGAACAGGCTGCCAGCATATAGGAAGCCATCTGAGCGCTCCTGGAACAGTCTCGTCCGCTCGTCTGGGCCCACCTATGTTGTGTGTTCTTCCTCCGATGTGTGGTGGTGCCTTTCTTCAAGATTTCGTCGATCTTGTATGCATATATCAGTCTTAAATAGTTAGTTGTTGGTGGCTGTATAAATTGTTCCGTATATTCAATTGTATTATACATTTATTAACTATGAATAAATCGTGACTAGACACACGTTTAATTCATGGTAATCTCTTTTGTTTGGATAAATTCAATTGCATAAACAAGATACATTGTAGATAACTTTGTGAATTGACCCGCTGTACAGAGGATCAATAATAATCGTAAGTTCAAGTCGAAAGAATGGCTTGATGAGTGGCTGTGCAAGGAATTATAGTGTGGTGAGATTTTTATTTTTTTTTTGGTAGGTGGAACGTGGCTATTATCATTTTTATTTTATTTCATTTGGAAGTTGTGAATGAATGTTATTTGAGAAGGCAGAGGTACTGACTTCTGTGCGTGCTCGGCTTTATTTCAGACGTCCTAGCACCATTTGAAATCAGTACTGCTCCTCTTGGTAGTCAACTATTGATACGGAAAGAAGACGATCATATTACCATAAAACCAAAATAAAATAATTAAATTACAATATATGTATATTTTTGTATATATTTTATCTATTCACAAGATATATAATATTGTATATTATAATAACATAATATTATTCAAATAGGCAGTTGTTGGATACACGGAAATAATTTTTTTTGTGTTTAAAAAAAAAATCCGCGCTATTGTACGCGGAAAATAATATTCAAATTTAAATAATAAATAATCGTATTTGTTTCATTTTTTGTTTGTTTTAGAATCCGTTATGATATAAATGTTTCACACTACGGCAATGACTGGTGGTGATGCAACAAACCTGGGCCGAGTGATTATTACATATGTATATATGCATACAATATACATTATTTAACATAAATCGTTTGATAATTCGAGCAGCGTCGCATTATTTATCTCATCATTTTCTTATCATACATTCGATGTGACAATATAAACAAACGTTAAATTATCTCTTAATGATTATTTCATTCGGAAGCACCAAGACTATATAATATTATTATATTATTCATCAGCCACTTGGTAAATTTCATTCCGAAATATTTATATTACTAAATAATAATTAGCGACTAATGGAACAGAGCGAAACTCAACAACGCAACGATATAGACACAAGAGCAGGAACCAAATTAAAATGTTATTTCCTCCATTATCATTATTATTATTTTTATTAGTAATATTAATTATGTTATGTGGAGTCTTTGGTTCCTTTTGTTGCTTGTAGCCTTGTCCATGTTTCACCAAGTGCTTTTGCAAAATGATCATCAACTGCAAATATATTTAAATAAAATTAAAAAAAAATTAATTTCTAATTTTTAATTAATAAATTTATATTGTAATATGATTTTCGTTGCAGGCTCACCGCTGAGTCCAGCTTCCTTATCAATATTCGATGGTGAACCATTGAACACCGCTGCATATTCTTCTAATCCTAACGATCGTTTGAAGTGTTCATCTATCGCTGGATCGCTAACTACACCCGAACTTCGGATACCAGTTCGCTGACCGCCAATTGCCGCTGAAGGTGTTGCAGTTGGTGTGGGCGTCACTGCTGTATCCTCGATGGTTGTGCCTGCATTGCAAAGAAACAGTAAAACACAATCAATTAGTAATTGATTAATTCGGTAGGCAAAATTACCATATATAAATGATATCTTTATCAAATATATCATAGCATAGTTTTGTCCATCAATTGGATTAATTGTGGATATAAATCATTTTCTATTTCAGAATTTGAAAGTGATGACAACAATAACCGTACCGGGTTGAGGTGCGGTTGGAACAATAACACTCGGCCTGTTGTGATGTACCCTTGCTGCAGACATGTCGAGTGCCTCACTCTGAATCGGGTCCCTCCTACGCTCCCTTCGCCACGCGCTACTTGGCTTTCTATGTAGATTCGTTGTCTTCGGTCGTTCTTCTGCAAGAAAAAAAGAGGAAAAAAAAATAGAATGAAATCAGTAATGTTATTCATCTACTTCCTGCATCTCCCCTCAAAGCCGCTTTGTTTCCTACTTTTTCAATCTTTGTTTCGTTAGCGCTCGCACTGTTATTCCATTTTGATGTCCCTTTCAGTTTTAGATACAATATATATAATATATATATTTATATATATATATATATAGCATCAAGTATATAATAAACATGCTTTTATATTGAGTAGTTGGATTTCAACATCTCATTAAATAAAAATATTTTCCTGTTATTGCAATCGTCACGTTTTGCTTATGATTGTTGACAGAAAGTCAAGTAGTAAACGTCAATAGCTGATAATTCGGTAATGAAAATAAAAATAAAAAATGGTGGCAGAATTTTTGGAAGATTATTGGCACCGTGGAATGGATGTGAAATTAAAAAAGAATACAATGAAAGCCAATCTAAGATGGATATAATGGCAGGGGGGAGAGGGGGGGTTAAGACTTTGAGAGGCAAAACGATCGGTTCCCAGGATGAGACAGGAAGTGCCTAATAGCCGTGAGAGGAAGCGCGGTGGGGCCGAGAAAACAGGTTTGGAAAAGGACGATGGAAGCTGGAAAGATGAATGGAATGAAAGAAGGTGAAGAGCTTGTTGTTCCACGAGTCTCAATTAACTTTTTGACTCTTTTGGCCCCGCTTGCCTGATGCAAACACCGCGGGAATATATTTGGAATAATGCAACTACATTATTCTTCCCAATAAAATCCATATATCCAATTATTTTACCTTGAGCGAATTTAACATGCACATTCTCCATTCATCTGCATAAATAGATTTAACACTCAATATGTTCATGTGAAATAATTTTGTTTTTCTCATATAATCCTACAATACATGGAAGGTAAAGAAATATATCTAAATAGACATATACCTATTGAATGATATGGGAATTGAAAATGTTTTATATGAAGATCTAGCCACGGTTGCCAAAGGCACGTTCGTCTGGATGTCATGCCAATTCGAATATGTCGTGGCGTCTCGAGAGACTGCATGACTCTTTTAACGCACCAAATAACACCAAATAAATAAAAATAATAGATCCAGGAACAAAACAAAATAATAATAATAAATAAAACAATCAACACGGCACAATGACGAATATAAAAACTCGAGTGATTGTCACTGGCTGTACAACAATCACACCAAAAACACACTAATGCACTATTTGAGGTTTGTAAAAAAAGTACAAAGAGCTTTTGGAAACGATTGTGCAGTGTTCGCCGCGTGGTTCAATCTCCAGACAAAAAAACCGCAAGCATTATATATATACCGTCTTTTATATACAAATACATGTACACATGTCACACAACTGCGCGCAATAACGCGACGTGGTACAACACACAACGTGAGTGAATGGAGAACGGAGGGGAAACAATTAAGCACAGGGTGAAAAGCAAAAAAAAAAAAATATTATTATTATTATTATTATAACAAACAAAAATAATAATAAAAATGATGACAATGAAAATGAAGTTGCGTCGTTATATATTTTATAATGCAAATGCCCGTGTCTCGCGTATCATGAATGCTTTCTTACGACTGTCTTAAACGTTCATTCATTCATCTTCAGATACGGTCTCATTTGCTTGAGTCTGGTGTGCCCCACCCTGACCGCGAATCATCCCTTCCATATCCAATCCTATCGTTGACTCGAACGCGCGCGGGCCCTTTTATACGTCCTTGTCGGCGTTTAGTGGTGTGGTCTACTCAGGTAGGCGAAAATGCCCGGTCCGGCAACCTTGCACACCCATATATTACATGTATAATATATTTATATCGATATATCCATTGGAATATCTATTAACATTACCTATTGTACAAAGTCAAGTCAGCGCAAATACTTGTGTAATTTCAATGTCACTTAAATGTAATAAAAAAGATATTGAAATAATAACAATGAATTCAATGAAAATAATAAAAAAAAAATAATGAAATAAGTAGAAATGAATATTCACACATACTTTTGTATATATATATATGCATGAATTTGTTACGTGGAATAATTATATGTACTTGGAAAATGTCTTGAGCCATACATGGTTTGATGTCAAAACGAATTAGAAAGAATATCATATTTATAATGTAATAATAATTATATGTATTGAGTTCGTAATTGTTTTTTCTTCGTAGAATATACTGTATTTATTTCGAGGTAAATTCCCCATTGTCACTCTATAAGTTTTCATAATTGAATGTACATGTAGGTAAATAAACATATACACGCACACATACGTTCGCTATTGCTAATAAATTCAGTTGTAATAAATTGCGAGGCAATTCGCTCTAATAGTTTTGTGACCCAATTAAACGGGTTGTTGGTTAGTTAATTTTTGCTAAATCAATTTGCAGTTAATTATTTCAATGTTCCTACTATCTCAAGCAATTTATAGGCTTTGTTATAATTCTCGTAAAATTAAAATTCCTTTCAATTACTATTTTTATTTTATTTTTTATATAAATCTAATGTCGTTTACATTTAATGACTATCGAATAATGTGCGTAGTTGAGTGTAATGTTATCCGTCACAGTGGATAAATGTTGCGAATAAAAGATGGGAAAAATTTAATCAATATCACGATTGATTCATTGAAATGAATAAAAAATCATTGGAAGTTATTTAAAAAATTCCAAATGAATATATTGCATTGTAAAATAGATGGATTGTATAAAATTATTGGAATATTTATTGCACGATTACTTAAATTAAATCAGGCAAGATGGTGCAACGTTTTTTTGTGCACTGCTGTAATTACATGAAAAGTTTTTAATTGAACAATTAAATTGTCGCGTCACTTAATCAACAAAAAATGAATGTATTTAAAAAACCTTGGTGGCTCCTTTACGACAGGTCACAGATCAAATTCAAAGTGTCTCTACGAAAATATATTTGAAAACACGTTATAATAATAAAAATACTGACCTTGCATCATTGTAGCGGCTCTAGAGAGAACATCCAAAGCACTCTCAACAGCGGACATCCTTGCATGTGTAATGAAACTTGCTCTATTTTATTATTTCTCCTCTTTACCTCCAGTATATATACAGGAATATGAACACAAATGGAATGAATTCAATTGCTCTTGTATGATGCCTGTCTCTATTGATGTATCCACACGCCCCCTCATACACGATAAGTATGTATAGTTGTTATATTTGTAATGTTGATTACCTGCCAATGTTACACAAACAATTATTGTCTCACTTTAGTTGATGCGAATGTGAATTAATAATGAAATAGCGTGGCAAAAAAAATATAGAAGCAATTGAAGATGTAAACCACGTTTAGGTTTTGTGCGTGATGCCGCGTATAAACGTCAGTGTGTACAAATAAAATAAAATGGGGAATTAAAAAAACGTGACATTGTCTGTGGAATGCGGACCCCTCACCAAGACTTTTCTCCCTTCTCCTCCTTCACCTCTTCCTCCTCCTCAAACGCCTTCTTGCCTCCCGCCGTCACCCGCTTGCACCATTCAATTCTCTGTTTACTGTCATATACGTCGTTCACAAATACCAAAACATCTTTTACTTTTTACTTATTATTTCACGTATCTATAGAATATATACAATGTAATGTTATAATTTCGTCGCAACAATAATCAAAAAATATGTCGGAATCTCATATAATACTTGGCTGCGACAAACAAATAATACATAAAGTCACATACACGTATGTCTTCCGCATGTCGCAAGAAAATTCCACTGCTGCGCGCGTGGTCCAGTTTTGTGCTTTCGAATTCAATTTCTCAATCACTTTAACTTTTGTTATCGTATATGTTTCTACAGTTTATTACCCGACGCTATATCTATCTACATGAATGACATGATAAGACAAAAAGTTCATCGCTATTTATTTACTTGAATTCCAAATGTGATTTCTCTACACTGCTATAAAATTATTTCATGATTATTTCAAGATAAAAATAGTTTATTGGTTTTGATTTCAGAAATGATGAATATTATTTGATGGATTTTTTTTTTCATTTTTGTAAGTCTACACCGATTAAATATTTATCGTGTTTGAAATGAGTCAAGGGCGATACGCATATGTCAGTTTTTTCTCTCTCTTTTTTTTTGTTTTTAAGAATAAACATACATGATGAGAAAATTTGTTTCGTTACACGACGATGACATACATTATTGTGAGTCGTGCGCACATGTGACCACGTGTAGACTTGTATATATTACAACATGTAACGCTTCAAGATTCGTATGCTAATTCATCAACAAAAAAAAAAACGAAAAAAACGATTTTACATTGACGTATAATATTTCATCGATGAATAAAGAATATTTAACTGATAAAATGCATTCATATTAACTTCAATACATGTAGAAAAAAATGAAGGAATACAGGAATAATATACATGATACAATGAAAAAAATAATAAATAAAACAATTTAATGGAATGACAACAAATCGTCGACTAAAGGAATTTCCAAATAAATCTGTATACAAATGCAAGATGAAAATAACTTGATATGAGGAGTGAGGGAGATATCCTGAGAAAGCACGTCCCTTGTCAGTACAAATCAATAGAGGAATGCGGCGTAGCGTTAAAAAGGTAAGGCCTTGCATTCCACGAGTAAAACGAAATAATGTCGCTTCGAGCGCGCGTTGAAACACTCACCTTGTTATTATATATACACACATACATCTATATATATATTTGTATATACATGTGCATGTATCTTTATATATGAATGTATATATATGAAAAATAATAATAAAACTGTGATGACACTCACGATCACGTAAAAATCAAATTTAAATGGTTTATTTACCGGTTAAATTTTGACGTTTCGTAGCGATTATTTCCATTGAAAATCTCGATGAAAATTGTAATGGTATGCGGGCGGACACACGGAGCACGAGCCGTCTGACACGAGAGGTATCCACACCACGGTTACCCCACCAGTTTACCACTTATACGTTACACTGGAATGTCAGGCATCTGCTCACCTAACGCGCTCTCTTCAGGCAAAACTTTCAAGTCAAATTGTGTATATACCATATACACCATGTAAATATTGCGTCTAAAGTCCGATGGAGATGTATATGTACATATGTGTATCGTTACTTTGTATCGCCTGCAATACACTTATAATTTTATAAAGATATATATATATATATGTGTGCGTGCATGTGTGTTTACATATTTTACAGCATTGACATACACCCGCGCACCAGATTTCCAATGAAGCTTTCACACTATGGTATGAATTCATATATGTATAATATTTGATGCGGGGTCAAAAGTTGTTTCATGCAAGGACACCAGACTTTCTCGGTCATTTTGTGACACGACAATTGTCGGAATACTTTTACGTAAGTTCCTTTTTTTTTTTTTTTTTAATTAAATTTATTTTTTGTGCAAGCATTTTTCAACTGATATGCATATATATATATATATATATGTATATTATTTTAAATTGTAGATATATATATATAAATATTATTGTAATTATATTTTATAAGACATGGTTGACGGTGAGAAACAATTTTAAAGCGTTATTTGAAACTGACTACAAAAAAAGTCGCATGACTGTGACACACTATTTAATTTTACCAAAATGAATGCTATAATAATATCAAGAATGTATGATGAAAATAAAACTTTTGCGTGAAACACTTGCGCATTTCTATATTTTTAACTACACAATGAAAAATATTAATACTCCATTTTTTTTTACAAGTATTTTGTACTTTTTTTCATCTTTAGTCATTATCTCTCTCATATCGTTGTGATTATAAAAAACTGTCACGGTGTTCCACAATAATTCTTTCACAAGGCTCGATTAAAAAAATGTTCTGATTAAATACACGCGTTACAAACAATCAGGAATTTGAAGAAAATATAAAACTCACAAACAAAGCGGTGAGTCGAAAAAAATCTTATAAAAAAAATGTCTATTCACAGTTTCGTAATAGCAACATCGCTGTCATCGTTCTCACTTGAGCTATCGATAGCATAGCACAGCTAAAATCGTGAAAATAAAGCGTTGATATGAATTATTCATTTACCATAACGAATAATAATAATAACAATGATAATGATGAAATATTTGGAACAAACCTCGTCCAAGTCAGGTCTTTTGAGTAAGTCTTCCAAACCTGCGATTCGTTCAAGATAATTTGGCTCATTACACGCATCCAAAACAAAATGAAAGCCACGATTTCTATATTCATTAATTAAAGGTGTTGAGCATGCAGTGCACGATGGAAATCTGTGCGTAATCGTCAGTCTCATTTCGTGATTCCACAGTGAACCACGAATTGTATGTGGTACCGCACCCAACAATCCCTCACAAGCTAATCGTTCACTTGAACGATACAGATTTCTCACATCATCCATAAATGCATTTGCTTCAATGCTAAAGAATGAAAAAAAAACGTGAACGTTAAAATCTATCATGGTTAATGTTTCAATTTATTTGTATGGGAAATACATTACCCCTTTGGATGCTGAGTCACAGCAGCCATTAATTCAACCGCTAAGCCAGCAGCTATTGATGATAATCCCGGCCTACTCACCGTGCACTGTTGGTCAAGAGTCCTATCCACCTGGGACTGCAGTAATTTTTCGTATTATATTCTTATCAGTATCGTGAAGAAAATATCTCGTGGCTTACATGATTACTTATCCTGTGGATTAATAACTTACATTGCCTGGCTGCGTCACGTCATTACAGAAGTAACAACCAAGATCTTCACCAGGCGGATAATATATACTCAAATCGGGCGATGTAGCATCTATTATTTTCCGTGTACCGTGACGTTGTACCGTGTAAGAATCAAAACCAAGTGCAGCATTGATTGCAATCTTGTCATATGACGCACATAAAAGTGTTGGCAGCCATCTTGCCTCACGTGAATCAAGTAATAAAAATACGACATCGTGATTTTTCACCAGTTTCTCTAATGTTTCAAGTGCCATTTTAGATGAATTCATCATACTTTGTCCTACTACATGACCGGGCATTGGAATATGAAGAACAGCCGCTTCTACATTCTTTCAAATTTATATAAAATTGTCAGACAATGAAGTATTTTATTATTTTGATCAATAAAATAAATACAAATGATACTCACGAAAGTAGGAGAGATTTTGAGCAATGCGTCTTTCGCTGCTTCAGCTTTTAATCGACGTTTCACTGCATCATCATGAGTGTAAAGACTCTGTCGTACTGTATTGCTATGCGAGACCGTAGAATTATCAACAAAAGTTATATTTTTGATACCCCATCCAATTAAAGCTCTGGCAACTGAACATCCTAGTGTCCCTGCGCCCAATAACAAACAACGAAGGCCGGCTATTTTTTCCAAATCCAAATCAGGCGCCAATCGCCACTTCATTAATTTCAAATTCAAGTTAATAGCACGTTCACTCATTCTAAAATTATAATACAATGAATAATGAGTGGATATTTACAGTAAAAACTTGAAATTGTATAAAAAAATTTATTTATAAAATTATTTACCGGCCTGGGTCCATACTCTCCGATAAATCAGCAATATTGGGTCCCATTTTGCCACTTGTGTTTTTTTCCCATCCCACTAGTCGTCCTTCAAAAATATTTTTTCTTTCAACCGTTGTATTCAAACCTTCCTTTGCTTTGATTGTAAAAGCAACCGACGATTCCAATTCTTTGCCCCGCACAGCCAGTATATTAATTCTTTTTTCAAATGCAAATTTTGGACAACACCAAAATAGCAGACATAAAAGATTTCTCAAGGGCCATCCAGGTTCGATGCTATCACACGGGTCATAAAATGCAAAGAAAATTTTGCCGTTCAGCTGTAATATTGTAATTTTTTTACTGTAATCTGCCATTATATCAAAAAATTTATTTATAGGTGGAAAATGTATATACCAATACCTTTTCTTCATCTGTATTTATGTCCGACTTTACGCACTCTATTGCCTTCGCTAAAGCAACGAGTTCCAAATCGTTATCCTTCAAAATTATTGAGAAAAAGCATTTTGATCTGCTGTCCAGGTTATTAAAACTTTCTTTTAGCTTGTTTTGGCAATCAATTGAAAAAATATCAGTTATTTGCTTTGATGCTGTTTGATAATACATTTCCGGTAAGTTGAAAGCCGTAGGATAAGCTGCCCAATAATGAAATCTGTATTTTTTTAAATCCGCATAGGAGAAAATTAAAAATAGCGTAAGCTTCCATGGATTTTCTAAAGCCGTGCCATCAGTAATGGCATTTAACAGATGTTTTCCAATCGAGTCTATAAACTTTTCAGGTTGTATTTGCCGGAATGACTCGAAAGTATTGGTATTAATCAAAATTCCTGAGCATGCAACAGCTCCATTATGTGACGTTGTTTCAATATCTCTGGAAATAAAACGCAATTCAATTTGGCAATTAATTCTGTCTTAAATACAGTTTCATTATTTACTATATGTAAAAGGAATTAATTGGTAGTACACCTTACTCGTTAAATGATGTGCAATCCAGAATCATTGGACTTGTTCTCTTGTCGTAAATCTTTTCTAAACTGTAGCTACTCCAAACAAATATTTCGGTTTTTTCTTCTAATTTGTATTTATCCAATTTTAATTCAGCAAATTTTGCCCAAAAACTCGGATCAATTGCAGTTCTCAGTTTTGTAAATTTCACCATGTCAGCCGACATTTTTGATCCTCTTTATGTAAAAATTCTACAATAAAAACAAAAACTCGTGTTTTTTTTAATACAGAAAATTAACCTTAAAATATCGCGATAAAATTTAACTCTTAAACTTAATAATAAATCTACTTGAATTATTACAATTAATCGCAATTGTAGTCACGATAAGTATATAAATTATTCCAAAGTACAAAGTATCATTATTCAAATATATAATCAATATATATTGTCATAAATAACTATTTGATTTGTTTTTGTTGTTGATACAACAATACACATTATTCGAATATCACAAAGAATTAATATTATTGCACTGACTGCACTTGGAATTACAATAATACGCATTTAATCAACAGAAAAACAATCGACACATGAATAATAAAGACAAAAGTAACGAATATAAAAATGGAATGAAATAATTTATACATGCCTAATCAAGACAAATCAAAATATCTTGCTTTAAATTGTTCTAAATATTATGTATCGAAAAAAAATCAGTGAATGAATACGAATAAATTGACTAAGGAACTTATTAGTAGCAAGTGTGTTACACGTATATATTAAATTTTTAACTAGGGAGACAGGGGCGTATTTTTGCAGTATATATCAGTATCAACCAAATGCCAATGGCGCCGATGGAAACATGATACGGCGCTGGATGTCAATGTTATAATGACGTCAAAATTACAATATGGACGATCGGCATCGGCTGCATGGTTTCCTATCGTAACAAACGTTTCACGGCGATTTCAAATTGAAATTAAACAAATCAGCAATGTCAGATTACTTAAGATCAGCACTTGGTTATCTTAATGGTAGTTCGAATACAAATGAATATGTCGGTCAAGTATTGGAAATAAATAATGTGAAATTGCGTGTTAACAGATTAATAGCCGAGGGTAAGTGTTAAATATCATCAACCCACCCACTTTGTACCAAAAGAAAAAAAAAAAAATGTCATTGTGTCAAATCTAATTGATAATCGTATAGTAACATTAATTTTCATGAACATCGTTTAATATCAAATGATAATTATTTTTCTTGTTCAGTATAAAAAGTTTTCCACTCCCAGTATAATGTTACTGTTTTGTCATGAGGCCAAATTATTTGTTGACATCTGTCAATGAAATGTTTTGACATCTGTTGTGATGATTGCAAAGAATTTATTGCGATTTACGAATCAATGATTTGTGAAGCACTGCTGTGGTATTTAATTTTTTCATGTTTATCATAAACACAATAAAGCAAATTGTCTTCAATTATATTTTAGTTTGGTTTAGTTGAAAATATTTTGACGATATATCTATATAATTGGAAAAATAAAAAGTGAAAGTGTTTCACGCTAAAATATATCACATTTGTTCATTATAAATTTCACTTGGACGCGGTAAAATGAACACCAAATAAAAATTAGAGAACTGTAAAATAAATTCCTTTTATTTGTACATTCTGTTTATTTTAAATAGGTGGATGGGCTTTAGTATATGCTGTTGAAGATATTGCTACAGGCAACGAGTATGCATTAAAGGTATTTCAGTGTTGGATGTAATGCATTAATAAAATATTTAACAATACCGCAATTACACATGTATATTAATTCAGAAAATTAATAAATTCATAGAGACTGATAGCTGTAGACGAGGAGGCTAAAAAAAGTGTTATCAAAGAAATCGATACACTAAGTAAATTGTCTGGTCATCCAAATGTTATTAAATATTTGTGTGCACAAAGGATTGAGAGAGAGGAGAAAAGGGGCTGCGAATATTTAGTAGTAACAGAATTGTGCCCAGGTGGTACATTAGCTGATGTTCTTCGAAACGCATCAGCAAATTCATTAACATTAACTCAAATATGTCGTGTTGCATATCAAGCAACTAGAGCAATACATCATATGCACGGCCAACAGCCACAACCAATAGTGCATTGGGATATAAAATTGGAAAATTTTTTATTTGGATCTGATGGCCTGATTAAATTGTGTGACTTTGGCAGTGCTTCCACACAACAAATTCTTCCAGATCCATCATGGAACGCACAAAAACGTTGCATGCTGGAGGATCAAATGTCGCGTTACACAACACCAATGTACAGATCACCAGAAATGTTGGATACATGGAATAATGAACCAATTGGTCCTCCAGTTGACTGTTGGGCTTTGGGTTGCATACTATATTCATTAGTTACCCTGCGTCATCCATTTCCCGAAGGTATTCAATTCAAAAATATATATAAAAGAACTGTTGATAATATTTTATATATTCATTTCAGGCAACAAATTAGCCATAGTCAATGCAAAATACTCACCGCCACTGCCAAATCCCCGTCTTTCATGTATCCACGATCTGATAAAAGGATGTTTGGAAGCATCGCCCATCAAACGTATGACAACATCAATGTTACTCGAACGTTTGGCAGCAATCGCTGAATCAAACAATTTCGATCCAAGAGAAGCGGCTAAAATAGAAATGAAGGCTCCACCACCACCGAGGCCTACTCCACCTCCTGTAACAGCAGCAGCACTATCACCACCAGCTCCAACACCTCCGCCACGTCCTGTTCCTCCCGTCGTAACAGTACCGCCGTCTGGAGCTTCTGCACCACCTCCTAGACCTCTACCACTCAATAATCAACTGTCACAAAAAAATCCAGTGGTCCACAGCGGTGGATCGGGATTATTTAGCTCTTTGAAAGGCGGCGCTGGTAGTATTTTTCGGAATTTAAAGGACACATCGAGCAAAGTGATGCATACAGTACAACAAAGCATGGCACGCACTGAATTGGATGCAAGTTACTTAACGTCACGTATATTAATAATGCCATATCCAGCTGACGGCATTGAGTCAGCATATCGGGCTAATCATGTTGAAGATGTACGGGCATATTTACAAAGTCGACACCCCCCACCAGCCAAAATTCAACTGTACAATTTGTCACGTGGTCGACCTAATGTTTCGCGACTTCCCGGCAAACATATTGATTGCACATTCGCTTACGCTTCACCCGATTCAAATGCACCATTGCTCTCTGCTCTCTATCAAATTTGCCAGGATATTTATCGATATCTTGACGCGGATTTTAATCACATTGTGGTGCTATATTGTACAGTAAGTCTTTGCTATTTTTTCTATTCGACAAACAAAAGTTCAATGAAAATTTAATCCATGTTCGTTGATACAATTGTATTATTTTAGGATGGCTGTCATGCGAGCGCAACAATTGCCTGCGCCTTGCTTCTTTACGCTGGTGTTTTATCAACTCCTGAAGAAGCTATTGCATTATTTATGACACGAAGATGTCAACCGCCGCAATTACAACCATCCGAACAACGATCAATCAATTATATGAGTATTTTGCATTCTGGTGTTCATCCACACACTCGACCGTTGGCTCTACGATCGTTGCTACTGCAACCGGTGCCGCTGTTTACTCGCGCTCGCGATGGTTGCAGACCTTACACAGAAATTTATAGCAATGGTGCCTTTGTATTTTCGACAAAGAAATCCGAGTACGATGATATGAAATTATTTGATATGATGGAAGGCCGAGCTTGCTTAATTCTCGGTGACGCAATAGTTCGCGGTGATGTTACAATTGTTGTATTTCACGCGCGACAGCAACTTGGTCGCATTATTGGAATTAAAATAGCCTCGGTGCATTTCCACACTGGTTACATACCACTAAATGAAAGTACACTTGATTTTGAGAAAAAAGATTTGGATGACGCGCCTGAAGTTGGTGGTAAATTTAAAATTGTATTAAATGTAATGATTGGTGAGGATAACATGAAAACCTCGAGAATCCCAGCGCCGTGGGAGGTAGAGGCGTCACGTGATCAAGATGTTATTCCCGATCCGTTGTTTGCTTCAACGCTGGAGATGGAGGAAACATTGGAGAATTTTAGAACCACAGGACCAATTGAGGTATAGAATTAATTTTCTTACTTTTAATTTTGTTGTCTATTCCAAAAGAACAATTGCTCATAAAATGGTATTTAATTTTAAGAAGCCACAGAGAGGATCATCATCCGAATGTGTGGTTGAGCGAGAATCACTAGTGGAAGAAACTCCAGAACTTGAAGAGCCATTAGTACAACAAGAAGAAATTACGTCCAAGTGTGAGGATAAATTTGCTGAAGCCGATCTCCTAAATCTTGGGATGCCATCGGCAGCGGGAAATAGTAATACTGCAAATCCACCGCATTCAACTTCCACATCGGGATTAGATATATTTTCGAATTCATCACAAAATCAAAGTGATTTAGTTGGTGGGTTTGCATCATTTAATCAATCATCGTCAACGGAAAATATGCGAGAAATGAATAAAACTCCGCAAAATGATTTGCTTTTTTCAAATAATCAATCGACTGGCAATAACGCGAATGTTAGCAATTTATTATTCGGTGGAAATGGTGTAACAGAGAAGGAAAGAACTGACTTTTTATTCGATCCCCTTGGCGGAAGCAATGGTGAGGGTAATGATCTCTTAGGCAATTGGTCAAATACGACACAAAATATTGGTGGCTTAAAAACTCCCAACGAGGAGAACTTTCCACGTAACTCAAGTGTTCCAAACTTTGCTGCGCAAAATAAAGATCCATTTGCCAATTTGGCCGGATCGTTGGGCGCGGGTTTGAATGCCAGTTGGAATGGCACGCCACGTGATTCAAATACTCCACAATCGGCTAGTCCAGCACCGGCTGGTACGCCTGTACATTCTAGTCCACGCATGCACAATAAAATAAATGTATCAAATGATACTGGTAATAATTCAGATTCATCAGTTTTTAATAATAAACCAACGGCCAAATTGGGCGATGCTTTCGAAGATCTTCTTGGTAGTCAAGGATATAATTTCTTTAGTTCACGTAAAACAGATAAAGACAGTCCAAAAACAATAAATCAAATGCGTAAGGTTGAGGCAGCTAAAACCATGGATCCAGATGTATTAAAAGTATCGGAATGGAAAGAGGGTAAAAAGGGAAATTTGCGAGCACTTTTATGTTCATTACATACAGTTTTATGGCCTGAAGCAGACAGATGGCAACGATATGAGATGCATCAACTTGTCACGCCAGCAGATGTAAAAAAAGCATATCGTAAAGCATGCCTGGCTGTTCATCCAGACAAGGTAATATTAATTATATTCAATATTAATTTCATATATTCAATGTTTCGATATCTCGCTCACTTCATACGTAATATTTTCAGCAAGCAGGAACTGACAATGAAAACATTGCAAAGCTCATCTTTATGGAATTAAATAATGCCTGGAGTGCATTTGAGAATGATGCAGCACAGCAAAATCTATTTAGTTAATTTGAGTATAGTCAAACTGAAATATATATATAGAGGGAGAGGGGGAGAGAGAGAGATAAAAGAAAAAATTAAGCGTTCAATCCTTTCACGAGTAAAAGACTCATTTCGCCGACTGTGTGCGCTAATGATATTGTGTTTTAATCTGTAAGATAAACTCTATTTCATTCTAACATTCCAACGATATTACTATTAGCCGTAGTCGTGCTATATCGCATCAAATTATTAGAAATGCAAAATTTATCTTAATGACGCGTTTTGAAATTCAGTGCTCGACTACTTATATGATTTCTTTTGAAGTAATTAATAAATATATGGACGACAATTGCTGTTATGTCCAAAATGCTCCTGAGATCTCTTGAAAAACTAAAAAGAAAAATATCTACGTTATGAAAATGAAAAAAAGTTATATGTATATAATGCAATGTAAATTAAAGAATTCCCGAATATACGAGAATATTTTCTTGGTGATTGCGATGTACATTACTCCTTTTACCCGATATATATCCATAGCTTATTTTATTTCAATGGTATTTCGTTTCATTATTTATTCATTTTTTTTTTTTTTT